>JAYRBW010133868.1:0-15709 GCA_036023295.1 Invenusta paracnida
CTTCCTACCTTTAACAAAGTTTGTAAATATATATTCATAGTTGATAAGTGATTGATTGATAGTAAATAGTGTCTTAAACGTGTCCAAATCGTCTTTAAAACCTCGAAAATTTTCGGGGGGGGGGCTGAGCCTCCCTTACCAGGTGCTCCGCCCCTGGACCCCGCTGGGGGGGCTTCGCTCCCTTTCCCTCCAACCGTATTGTTTCCGTATTTTTGAAATAGTTTCAAAATCATGCCTGATATATTTATTCTACCTTACACCTATATGTTTCAAAAGCAAATGTATCACTCCTTGATTGTTATACTAGTTGAGATGTTTTTAAAATGCAATAAGATCTATAGCAGTATAGGTTGGAGTCCTTTTGTGATATATTTATAGGCTACTTTAAAGTTAAGTAGCTAAAATCCAACAACTCTGATCCCCTCTATTTACTCGCTCGCAAATTGATTTGACATAGATATTCAAAATAATACCTTTATTCATCTTAATATCCTAAAATCTTCCACTTACTCACTTCTTGGTCATTGTTAAAATTACGTATTATAAATAATAGGGGTTATGTGTCTGCACACATTTTTCACAGTTATTCAACAATGATGACAACTTAGAACAACATGAAGGAAATCCATGACGTCTTAACAACCCCATTACTTTGGAAGAAACCTTCACTGCTATCAACCATCAAGCCAAAGGGAAAGCTACAGGACCTGACAACATTAACTGTGAACTGTTGATCCTCGGACCTAACAGCATCGAAACGCTTACAACGAAACATCTAAATAACATTTTTGCAGAACACACCGATTTAGGTGGTGAAAAACTGTCTATTCAACATTCCAGGCAAACCTAGGCCCTCTTTCCAACCTGAGACCCACTGTCCTCTTCAATAGTCTCTGCAATGTTTTATGTAAAATCACTCTTAACAGAATCAGAGTAAAAGCAAACACCTACATCAGTCAAAACCAAAGGGGCTTTAAAACTGGTAGAAGTACCACAGACATCGTCTGGTGCCATAGGTAACATGCTTCCAAAGCTCAGCTATGCCACTTCTCCTATGCTATGTCTATCCTAGGACAGGTCTAGACATCAGTAGAGCTTTTGACACAATCGGCTGGTCAGATTTCTCATCAGTAATACCATCCTATCTATCAACTTTAGTAACCATGAAAACATCATCCAAACTACAATAGGAACTCCACAAGCTGACTGCCTCAACCCTCTTCTGTTCACTATCTACCTGGAAGCAGCGCTGAGAGACAGAAACTTCCTACCTAGACCATCAAATAACATGGCCATCACAGAGCTTGACTATGTAGATGTTGTGGACTTTATATTATGATAAGAAAGATGAGAAAGATACACAGAAAGCATCACTATCTTCATAGCCAATAAATTCAAGAACTGGGACCTTCTAGTCAATGAAACCAAAACAGAAATTACAAACATCGAAAAAAAACCTATGAAAGACGAAAAAATTTGGAGAAACGCCAAGAAACTTGGCAGCCTTCTAGGAGACGAAGACATGTTAACAATAGAATCCAAAATGCACAACTTTGGTAAATAAGATCACTGGTACAAAAAGTGAAAACCTAAAACCAAGACTCAACTAAGGTTATATAACTGCCTAGTTAAGCCTATTCTTATGTACAACAGCGGAACTTGGGACATCCCAGAAAGTTCGCTAAAAAACTGGACATGACCCACAGGACCCTCATAATTTGTACCCTAACACCAGCAAAATAGATCTCTATAACATTACTGGGTCAACGCCTATCAGTACAGACCAAAAGAGAGCACAATGAAGGTTAATGAGTCACATTCTGAGATTACATAAATTAGACACCCAAGCTCAAAATGTAATGATTATTTACTGCACAAAAGACCACAGAGCTAAACATTTCACAGGTAGAAATAGAATTACCCTTCCAGCAACCATAGATAAGAGCATTACCTCCAAAATACCCCTCCAAAAGCTAAGCCATCTTATCGATCTCGACTATACCAACTACTTCTATTTCCACAAATACAGTAATCTGAAAACTAGGAAGATATTAACTTCCTAAAGGCCTATGCATCACAGCGAAGCACCTGGAAACATTTACAGTAGTTAAATTATCCCCTATGAAGTGGCTAAGCAAAGACTTGTCAGCCCGTCCAAGCCTTTTGGATTGGAATATAAATAATATAAGTGTATATCCCTAACTTATAATATATTTATATCGTTCTAACATATGACAGTTTTTTTTAGAAAAAAAATTATAATTAGATTAAACCACCTTAAATTTGAGCAAATAAAACTTGAGTCTTAATGCTTGATTTATTTACTATTACTGCAAAATAATTACTTCATGAAGTTTAATCTATTCACAATATATTTTGCCTAAGATAAATGTTGTCTCATTTTATTTGCATATACATATGTATATCCCTATTACTTAGTTAAAAGCATTAATTATAATTAGATGTACCTTATGTAAATATGGTGGCCGATAAGGATATTATGATATATAACATGTGACACAAACACAATTATGTATTACATATTGTAACAACAGTATTATACAAAAATATGTTGACATTTTCACATATTTCATTTATTTTATTTATAATATTATGACAATGATCTTATTCGCCTTTGATACGTAAATTATCAATATAACTCCAATATTTTTGAAGAGCGATTGTATCACCTCTGATTAATAGTTTTAGGGTCATAGCATATCTGTTTTTGTTTTGTTCTTCGCAGTGTGTATCTCGATATATTAGTCCTTTGACTAGGGTGTGGTTCTTCGAAAGCTAAGGGACAAATACATGTTATTGCAGTAGTTTGGCTTATTTTATTTTCTATTAATATGCTGCACAAAGCAAATATCAATATTATCTTAGTTAAAAATGATGATTACAATTATTAGATGTACATTATGTAAACTAAAAGTAAAACTTCTATATTTTTACTCGAAATTTCTATTTTTTAAGGAACAACAGTATCACCCCGGTTCAGATTATTCTAGCTAACCTAAACTTTAGACGAATTTCATACATTTCATAGCATTTTTTGTGGAAATATAGTGTCCGTTACAGTATTTTCAGTTGGAAAATTTTAAAAAAATGCGCGCTTATATATTTGTGATACATTTTATTTTCTACCATTGGTAAAATTTAAAGATTTCAATGAATAAGTATTTCGCTATGAACTATAGGTATGGTTAGATTATTGTACATTATATGTCTATTTTAATACTTTGCAATAGATCTAAATATAAAACTTGACTTATTCAATGTTAATTTTTGTTTTCAAATGTTTAGGCATGTGAGAGTTCACTTTTTGAAGCTGATATAGGTTATTTTTAGATCAGTTAAAAAATTGTAATAATATATTATGAAGGGTATTAGGAGGTTGACCATCATATTGTTTTATGCTAATTTTGAAAAAATATCCTGTTTTCAATTTATATATTGTTTTTCTAATTTAGTGCATACATTCGGTGTGCGCTGCTAGATACGCTGCTCACGTAGCCATGCCCATTTAAAAATATTTCTCGCTCATTTCAAGGATGTTGCCTGTAAATTTCATCGTTTTTATTTGTAATTATAACTATTACCAATGTTATATATATATATATATATATATATACTAATATAATATGGATAAATAATTTTGTATATAGTAATAGTGTAAGCTTTTCTCTTAAAATTTTATTTATGTTAATCACGAAGATTTTGGTTGGTTAATTTTAACTAAATGAAAATAACTTTATCAAAATGTATACATTGTAAAATGTATACATTGTAAAATGTAATATTAAGCCTTTCTTAATTTGACTAATCTATAATAACTCTAATCTTTCTATAGAGGTTATCAGTTGCAGTCGAACGAACTTGCCTCTATTAATGTGGATTTTCCTGCATTACGATAATTTGCCAAAAAACATTTACGAAGTTCCTCGACAAAATAACGGACTCAATTTTATTTTAACAGGTAAGTTTTCATTGTTAGAAAGATAAATGTTTTAGAACATTACAATACTATAGTAACAATTTTATATTTATTAATAATATTAATAGTTTGTTGATTGAATAAACTCCTGAATATGAAAAAAGGTTTTACTATTTCGTATTCTTTGCATAAACCTTTAGTTTTTTCTTTAACAATATATTCATGGCTGTTTGTTATTAAAATAATATTGAAGTATTAATAAGAAAGTATCGATAGTTCTATTTGTTTGTAACAGCTTACGTGGACTACAAATTTGCTACTGAGTATATAATTTAGTAATTTTTCTTAATATTGGTACTCTTCGTTAATTATTGTGATAATATATAATTATAATTTTTTTGACGTGAATTTAAAATATTCCGTTTTCCACAATTCATGTTAATATACCAAATCGAAATGGCTGAGACATTTCAAATTATTGTCTTTAATTTAGTTTTTGTAGTATTATCCGTTTATTTAATCAAGCCTTTATTAACTCTTGAATTTCATTATCAAAGATCTACTGGTGCTTCTGTAAACCGTTTTCTATGGCATTCTTATTACTATGCCCCTAAAATTTACTTCTTAATGAGTATTTTAATCTTGTGTTTTTTCTTCTAGTTCTAACCAGCATGTTCCCTCGCCTCCCTTTGACAACCACCAAGTCTCCGGGATCCACAGAAGTAACTCCGGAGTCACTTGGTCGACTGGATCTGCTATGCTTCCTCACCGCGACCTTGACCTACATGCAGGCACAGATATTGATCGATTGGGAAAGTCAGCAGCGAGTTGCTCTCACAGCGGACAGGGTGGATAGCTGCAATGTTTTGGCCATGCCTCTCTTTCTTTTTGATGCTCCATTTCTACCCACAGGAGATCAGAAGAAATTCTGGAGTGTAGTTAATGACCTTGTCTCTTCCACTGGGTAAGTTATGGGATTCGTAATGTAGGATCAATAATTTATTTAACGACAATTAAATAAATATAGTCAGTACATAGAGAGAAATAGGTTTCTCAAACAAGGTAAAAGGGTAGAAACAGTTCAGTCTTATGCAATTTTTTAAAAGCAGGATGATTGGTCGAGTAGGTATATATATGTACATTCGCCGCACTTCTGAGAATATATGACACTGTGAATTGAGAGTATCTGTTTTTTCTTGTTTTACAAAGTAGACTGCGAAGAATAATGCACTTAGAATAACAAGTTACTTTGCGTGAAATTTGTTATTGTCACTCACACCTGGAACGCAGGACATGGTAATTGAATCTGGTTCGTAGCGATCGGTCCCTGGACATTGTGTTGTGGAGTAATTTTCTTAACTATGGAGCTCGGGTAACCATTCTTATAGAGACATTATCTGTGTAGTGCTGAATTATTGAATGATGAGCTCCAACATATTGAAACAGTTCTTAATAAAAATGGTTACCCGAGTTTCTTAGTTTAAAAAATTATTCAACAACATCAACTTCCAGGTATCGATTTTCACGAACAAGAGTCAGTGAGCAGGCCAGTTGTCATCCTCTACATTCTAGGTGTGAGTGACAAGATTAAAATCCAATCGAAATAACTAGGTATTAACTCTTTAAAGACGGGGGGGTGCGTGATTATAACGCACATGCAAAAAGCGAAGCAAAATTTAAGAAAGATGCGAAATGCATTTCATTGATTTTTTTAACTGGTTTTCTAACTTAGTTTTCTAAGTGCATCGTCTTTCGTAGTCTACTTTATAAAACAAAAATATTCTCGATTCATTAGGTGTCATATATTTTCAGAAATTCAGTGAATGGGAAGGTACCTATATTGGTGAGACAAAAGACATGCAAGGTTCCGTAAAGAAGAACATCGGAAAACCATAAAGTTTTCGACCAGAGGAATGCCCCAGCTTATACTCACTGTCTTTTCTCTGGATACAAGCTCGACTTTGACTTTTTTCGAATCATTACGCGAGTGGTTTGGCCAGACGATAAAAGAAGACGTCGCCATCAGATGCATAGAAGCCTCTAAACTTCGACAGAGTTTTTCGACAGTTTGAATATTAATACGTTCTGGGCCAATCTGTTTCCTAAAATATAATTTTAATTTATTGCTCTATTTTCTCTTAAATGTAGTTATATCAGACCTGCCAACCGTCCCGCTTTTTGAGGCTGTCCCGCGTTTTGAATATATTTTGAATGTTTTTTTTATAACAGTAGTTTTAGTTAATCTTGTAATTCATTTAAAAACACAATAGTATATAACAAATGAGACAGAGACTAGGCAGTCTAACATGCCAACCAATTTTCCAATTTGTGTTTACTCAGCTCACAGTATATTTTGTTTATATATATGGAATCATCTAAATTTGTCGCCTATATAATTGGTTTCATAATCGTTTATTTCTAAATTTTATAAATTTAAACCTAGATAAGCTATATTTAAGCTATATAAGCTTTTTTTATTCCAGAGCATCTATCTTACCACCATTATGTACTAATTTTAATTGTCATCTCTAATTGTTTTATGCTCAAATTAATAATAATTATTCATATTATTATTGACTGTTTTTGTTATTCTTACATTTAATAAAATGCATTAAAATATACAGTATTGGAAATTAATGAGCTGGAAAATATTTAGTAATGAAAGATGTGCAGAATACTTGAAAATTTATCTGAGAGAGTAGATGTAATTGATTTTAGATGAATTTCCATACGAAAAACGTCGAAATTTTTGCGCTACGCGCACCTATAGGGCTCGGCTTCCGTCTCGCCATAGGGCCCCAACTCCGTGAGGATACTATCCCGCTTTTCTATGTCATTAGGTTGGCAGGGTCTGTTATATTCTCTATTTGTTATTTATTCATTAGTGAGTAGCGCAATTTAGTTATTTTATTTTAAAATAATTTCTCCGTTTTATTGATGATGTATTGCAGTATAATCCTTCCTTTAGTTCTGATTTTAATCTGTGAGCACCACTCTCTGTGGTATTTTATCTTATTATTTGCGTTTTTGACACCTGAAAAAGCCCAGATGTTGCACCCGAAAAAATGTATCAATACAATTATTTTACCAGAAATGTTCCGTGTATATTCTTCTATACTAATTGTTTGATGGTTCCCTGTTATTATTTTATATAAATTGTGTTTAAAATAATCAAAAAGGAACAACATTCTTTTTTCTTATAATATTCAGGGTGTCCACATGTACTCGAAATCCGCCAATATACTCAAATTTTTGTCAGTGCTCGAATTAACGCAAGCGTACTAGCGTAACGCTAGTCCGCTCAGTGACCATCGCATCCGTCCGCTCGCCCGGTGACTAGTATGTAAATTTAAATGTGAGTTTATTCATGTTTATTTTGCATAAATGCTGCTAAGCATGACCATTATGGTCACAGGGAGATAGGCGACCATGGCATGCTGAGCTGACATTTAGCCTAGGTAGGGACTAAGCATGACCATTATCACAGAATATATATATATATGTATGTACTCAATTTTTTTGTTTGTGTACTCAAAATGTACTAGAATTTTTTTTTAAAGATGTGGACACCCTGAATATTATACCTATGTACGAGTATACAGTGTAAATCAGACACATTTTAAACCCCTATTTTTCAGTACAAACCTGGGCAAGAATCGAGCTATCCTCCAGCGCGGCATGGACTCCTTGCGTACATGTGAGCGCTTGCCCCTCCCCATTCTCCTCCGGACTAGCTGTTCCCTGGCCTCTGTATCCACTGTCTGTGCCGGTGGTGGTGACCGACAGTTATGCACAGGTTGGCAAGACCACTATTGGAGTAGCTGTCTCGCCCGCCTTAACTCAGGCGCACTCCTTCCCCCTGTGCGTCGTCAAATGAATACATCAAGTGCCGCCGCTGGACTCAATTTCTTCTCTTCACCATCCGCCTGTGGTAGTGGCACATCTTTTCTCAACTCAACTGTAGGAAATAGCTATCGAGGGTGAGTATTGTGAATCTATCTTATTCGATTAATATTTGTAAAAAGCCAAGCTCTCTTTATTGTACTGTCTCCTGAATTTTCTTTATCAATGTTACGTTATTGAAATTGCTCAGCTGACTGAAAGGCGCATTGCAGCATTTAGAATGCATGCGTGAAAAATCAACACGTGTTATTGTTTTAAATTTAAAAATATATTTTTCGACAAGAAAGCTTTTGGAGTTCCCAGAAAGGCTTTACCTGATAGTAAAATTGTTTCTAATTAATTTGATGTAATCATGTTTTTGCCTTTAGAAAATGTAGTATTTAATTCTATCGTAACTATAGCATAAGCCTCATAATTTATTGTATCTGGGTGACATACTCTTTATTTTATTACTGAAATTCGTGCAATTACTTTTTCAAAAATTAGTGCAATGCATTGTTTTTTCTTTTGTGTAATTCTATTTTTTTGGTCAAATATTATGTTGATATTTGTTTAGTAATTTTGTAGACTTTTTTATAATTGATAACTTTAATTGTTTAACTTGTTTGCTATTAAATATATTAATATCATGATATATGTATATACTCGTACATGTATATAATGGTTTATTAATCAATATGAATATGGAATAAATGAGCAAACGTCATATGTAAAATTTCAATGAAAATATTGAACAAATTTTTTCTATAGTTTATATTTTACAGATGAATTGGCTCTAAACACTCTAAATTTGCCTCCTCACCCCGCCTATACAGTCGTATGGACAGCATATTCCCCTTATCAGAGGAGGACTTAGGTCAACCAAGCCAATCATACCTAACTGAGTGGCGCCAATTGGCTCAAAGCGAACGTGCCGAGCTTGCAGCTGCACGTGGAGACCTCTCGGTCAGTGTTGATCTACTGGAGGGTGTGGAGAATGCTCGGGCCTCTCGCCGTCAGGCCGAACTTGTTTTAGAGGCTATGCGAGCTGATGGTGGCGCTGGTGGTTGTAGTGGTAGTGGGGTGGCGGTGCTTGCTCAGGCCAAGGATTATCTCTATCGGGCCTTGGATCGATGCGAAACAGTATGTGATATTGGGGACAAACAGGTACTTTTATTTAATCCATTATTGTTGCAATTACTTTCTATTGATTGAACTGCTTTCACTTGTAAAGGAAACATTTTTCATGTCATTAATGTTTCTATTTTCAAATGAAATTTACAACTTATAAAGCAATAAAATTGTATTCTAGTATTTTCTTGGTGACTTAAGGCATATTTAAATTATTAATATTTTTACATTTATACTTTTTGTAAGTACATCTTATTTGTGTTAATTTTATTGATTTTTTCTGTTTATATTAGTAGTTAGTCAATTTTATAAAGTTGTAATTTATTGATATCACTTACGTATTTAGAATATTTAGAGTTTATGTAATTATACAGTTTTTATTCAACTTTTCTTTTAGGCATTGACCTCTGCAATTGTGAATGATCTAGATCAAATTGACCAAACCCACCGCAACTTACTGAACCAAGGTATCTGGGTTATTATTATTTTAGCATTATTTTTTCACCATTAATTATGTTGTTATGAAATACAGTATGCCCAATTTGTATGTGTGTTTGTACGATTCGGTAGCAATAATCTACTTTTCTATTTGTTTTTGCAGCTGGCGATAATAACACCTCGGTTTGCTTTACTCCGGATAGTCGGTTAACTTCTCGAGTAGACACCACGTCCATAGCCAGTCCTGATGTTCGATTTAACGGGGCCTCCACTGCGGCCCGTCACTGCCAACAAATGGCCTCCTCGACTCCCTCCACCTCCACCACTGTGCTTCAATCTGGTGAAACTCTTCTTAACAACACAACAAACAACGGTGCCAGAGGGGCAGCAACGATTCCGCCAACCTTAAATCGTTCTCTTTCGTCATCCGGAGCTCGTTTAACGCCAGAAAGAATGGATGCGCAACTTAGATTACTTGCTAATTCACAGGTTGTATAGTTATTTATTTTTAATGCATAGAATTGAGATTTATCTAACAAATATATAAATTTTCATTTTCAGGATACTATCGTGAACCATTTGTTTGAACAGAACAAGACTTTGGTGCAGTCCAACACCCAGCTCAATCAATTGGTTTATGCAACCAACCAGCGATTGGACAGCCTGGCTAAGGAGTTCCATAAATCCAGTCAGCTAAACGTAGAATTGAAGGTTCACCTTGCAAGTATTGAATCTCAAGTTAAGGAACTTACACTGAACCAAAAAGCTTCTGTCGCAGCTGCCGCCGTTACTATGACACCACAACAACCCGTATATCCTGCTCAGGTGGCATCTATCCCGATACCAGCTATGTACGCCGCAGTAAGTTCTCCCTATTTTAACGCCGCGACAAATCCGCAACTTCTCCAGAATCTTCAATTAGCCGCGCTTCAGCAGCAACAACAGCTTTCTTCTGTGCAACAAGCACTGCGTTATCCGGTTGATTTGTCAAGCCAAATTCCTGGTTCTGCTGAGAAAAAAATCCCTGCGGGGGCTGTTTATCCTGGGGCAACAGCATCCGCTGCCGGCAAGGCATCTGCAAACGTAGCACTTCATGAAGACGAGGGAGAAGAGGGCTTTGAAGGCGACGAGGATTACTATTTTTTCGAGGACGAGTACGATCAAGGTCTCATGATCGCCGATGGTGGTTGGCCTTATGGGCAACGGGATACAAACCCACCAATAGTCAGTACTGCTTCGAGCAAACAACCAGTCCTTCAAGTAAAAAATATGCCACAACCGGGCTTTTTTCAGTCATCAGGGTCTGGACAGTCGTCCAGTGTCAAGGAACCTGGAGCCAGTAGCGATGCATTCACTGTCGGCACACGGCCCATGCTCAAGGAATTTGAGAAAACTGTATCTCGAAGTCCTCGTAATCCCATGCTAGGGGCTGCAGGGGAAACAGTTAAATTGCTATCAGAACAGAAAACTCAACCAATATCAACTCCTTCACATGAGAAAGGGGACTCCACAGCTTCTTCGTTTACAGACCCCAAAACATCGTTGACTACTAACAGTACAATTGTTGTACCATCAATACCAGTACAACAACCGGCGCCAACAACTAAAACTAGTCCTTTCTCTGGGTTTTCATTTAATCAAAAAACGACATCTGGTGGATTTCCTACTTCTAAACCTTTTTCATTTGGTGCAATTGGGTCATCGACACAGTCAACAGTTGCACCATCCATAACACCCAAAAAGCCCAGCGTACCAGCTCCTCAGCCAAACGCTATTTCTAATTCACCTAATATCAGTAACGATGGAGTTAGTCATCCTGAAGACTTTGAACCAGTTGTGGATTTCAAACCATTGATTGAATTGCCAAAATTGGTTGAAGCTACTACTGGTGAAGAAAATGAAAAGGTTTTGTTTAGTGAACGCGCGCAGCTTTTTAGATTTGATAAAGGTGCACAACAATGGAAGGCCAGGGGCATTGGCCTATTAAAAATCTTGGAACATAAGACTACAGGTGTTTTCCGTCTTATAATGCGTCGTGATCAGGTGAAAAAACTTTGTGCCAATCATAATTTGAGTGCCTTGAACGAATTGAAGCCTTTTACTAGTGCAAAAAATGCCTATATGTGGGCAGCTAAAGATTTCTCAGATGAACAATTGAAAGATGAAATGTTCGCTGTCAAGTTTAAAACAAATAATCAAGCTGAAGAGTTCAACAAAGTTTTCACTGCATCGGTAGAAAGGGTAAAATCTTTTGTTTCGAAAGACGCATCAATCAGCAAGAAAGCTCCAGAACCTGTTCCTAAACAGTCTGAGCAATCTCTAAAAGATAAGTTCAAACCAAAACTGGGCAGTTGGGAATGTGCAACATGTCTTGTCATGAACGCAGAAGCTGTCAAAAATTGTGTTGCATGTCAAACAATCAAACCTTGTTCGGCTGCCTCACTAGAAGCCACTTCATCAGAACAGTCGTTGAAAGACAAGTTCGCTCCCAAACCGGGTAGCTGGGAATGTACGTCTTGTTTATTAAATAATGCTTCCACATTAGTGAAATGTGCTGCCTGTGAATCATTTAAGCCAGGAAGTAAGAGTTCCCCTAATGTAACTTCATCTAGTGGTTCTCTACTTAAAGATTTGTTGTCTTCTGGAAATAAGCCTCCTTCCTCTGGTGGATTTACATTTAGTACTGCAGGTAACTCATCTTCGGGATCAGGATTCTCATTTGATGCTCCACCTGCAAATGCTTCACCTGCAACGATAAGTTTTGGCGCCCCTGTGTCTACTGCTAGTAGTAGTGCGACAAAGCAAACAACTCCCTCAACTGGATTTTCGTTCGGACCTGCGAAACTACCTGTTTCAACAACCGCTCCAACTGGATTTTCGTTCGGTAGTGGCCCAACAAAACCAGCTGTTGCACCTGAAAATCCCAAAGATTCTAAAACTGGTGGTCTGTTTGCAGGAGTCAATTTATGTTCAACTACCAGTCAAGCTACTAAACCTGCCTTCTCATTCGGATCTGCAAGTATCACAAAACCTACAGAACAGCCGACTGCTTCAAGTTCACTTTTTAATTTTGTTAAAGCACCCACCAATGCACCTACTGACACCTGCAAGATACCGGAAAAAGAATCCGCTCTAACGAAATCTCCAGTCGCTGTTGCACAATCACCCGGGTCTGATAATGAACTTTATGAAGCTGATGATGGTGATCATATCTACTTCAAACCAGTTTTGGATAAATTACCTGAGAAGGTGGACAATTGCTCCGGAGAGGAGGGCGAGATTGTTCTGTTCTCTAATCGTTGTAAACTTTTCCGTTGGGTCGATAAACAATGGAAGGAGCGTGGCATTGGCAATATAAAACTTCTCAAAAGTGCTGCTGGACGCGTTCGTGTTGTTATGCGACGCGACCAGATTCTAAAGGTGTGTTGTAATCATCAAGTTTGTGAGAATATGACTTTGACACCAATGGGAGCGACAGGCTGGATGTGGTTAGCTCTGGATTTTGCAGAACCTACAACTAGTGGGGAACCGGAAATGTTAGCAGTACGCTTCAAGGATGCCACAATCGCACTAAAATTCAAGCACCTCTTTGAAGAATCCGTTATTTTTCTATCAAGCACAAAGTCTTCTTTCAGCAAGTTACTCGAGCCAGCTGATGACGCTGTTATTATTGTTGAAATGAGCCCAACAGTTAATCAAAGTCAGATAGATCGCGCACGCAAATTGTGCCTGCCCGACCATTTTTACAGTTTTGAAGCGCTTTCTGAACCGGGCGATATTAGTTCAGACGAAGATGCCTTGTTGGATGAAGCTGTCAAACGGGGTGTCACCAATCAAGATAACAGTCTCAAAGAAAAGGAGGCCCCCAAGGCAGCAGCAATTCTAATTGATGGTTTTCAGGCGACCAGTACTAGCTGGCAACCGGCTTCCAAAACGTCTAGTAGTAAACCGGCACCACGTGTCAACCAACCCAGTTTTCTAGACACTATTGGACAAAAAGATCTCACTGACTTTTCTGCACTAGCTGAGCAGGCTGGAGACACGAAATCTATACCCTCATTTACAATTAAGACGTCAGAAAATTTCCATTGGGTTGGACAAGGTGCCCAGCTCTTTGGTAAGCCGGCTCCGGTAGCAGCCGATGGAGAAAGTGAGGACGTAGCTTCGGATGATGTTCATTTTGAGCCGATTATTCCACTTCCGGAACTGATTGAAGTAAGTTAAAATGTTATCTGTTTTGGTGAGTTTATACTGATTTAAAAAAATGCATTAATTAAAATTAAACTTATATGTTTAAACTTATATATTTAAAAAAATATCTGAGACACTTGATCAGATTAAAATATTTCATAGCATGATGTGTACTTTTCGTTATTATTATTATAAATCTATTTACTAGCAAAGCATTTACTAAATAAAATGTATGTGTATTATTATCTATACTTTTATAAAATATTTTACTGAACACTAACTTTTTATAAGTTTATATTTACAGAAAAAAATTTTAAAACTGTCTTCTATGATGTAGAACTGGATGTAATATTATATAAAGCATTGTAATAATAATATGTCATGAATATAAATATAATAAAAACAATGTATACGTCATGTATTTTTCCAATATTTACATTTTTTGTGAATAGTTTATGTCATCAATACTAAATTGTAAATCGATAAGCATGTTAAAATTGTAAAGTATAGGCAATTTTACAAAATAATAGAAGAGCTCCAAATTTTATATAGTTTTAACATTTGCGGTTTAGTTGAATCTCTAGAAATTCTCTTAAAGCAATCCCTAAGTTTTTGCAATATCATGGACAAATTAAGGAAAGTTTTGAAATAATATTCTCAATAAAAAGCTAAATTTAACAAGAGCAATTTAAATTAACACTTGTGCTATTATCATGTAAAAGGTACAGACTGGAGAGGAAGACGAGAAATGTCTATTCAAGCGGCGCTGTCGCCTATACCGTTTTATGGACGGCCAGTGGAAGGAACGGGGAATTGGTGAGATAAAGGTGCTCCAGTCTTGTGCATCTCGTTCCCAGTGTCGACTTGTGATGCGCCGAGACCAGATTCTTAAGGTGTGTCTCAATCATAGCATCACCCCTGACTGTCCCACCTTCGCCCCAATGAGTACAAGTCCCAAGAGTACTTGCTGGTTTGCGCTGGACTGCAGTGATGGCGAGCCGGCTCAGGGAAAGTTTGCTATTCGACTCAAGGTTAGTTAATTGCTAATTTTGCTCATACAATTTTTTTAAATTATATTCTTAAATTAATTTGTTTTTTAAATAATTACAACATTGAAACATAAAGATTCAGTTGTACAGCTTATTGTAAAAATGTTTTTATTGTTAATTAATGTATTAATTATAATATATGATCTTGTTTTTCTTTTCCTTTTGCAGTCACCGGAAGAATTGGAAGAGTTTAAGAGCAGTATTAGCAAAGTACAAGAGGAACTGCGTACTCTCTCATTTTCCGAGGGTGAGGATGAAAAGGAGAATCAGGCCCAAAATATCTCAAACGATAAAGAATGTGTTGATCCCTGTGTTAGCATAAAATCACAAGTTGCTGCTTCTCTGGAAAGTGATAAGGAAGAAATTCAAAGTCAGGTGTGTGGTGATGAATAAAACAAAAAATAAATAAAAAACAACTAAAGAGAGTCATTCTAACATTTTAATTTAAATATACTAAAATAAATTAGACCTCTGATTCTTTTTTAGACACTGATAACACTCGTTATTAAGATTTTTCGTTTTATATATTTGTTCATTTCTGTTATTTTATTTGACATCTGTCATGCTTTAATTATCACGCACAGCGAATGTTTTAACTTGATCATCTAATTTTTGCGAATATTACCGTAATAATGAAACAAACATATATCTGTTTAAGGTATAGTCTACCTAGTTTCACTATTGAGTTAATTCTGTATTATAACACAGGTACATTATGATATAGTTTTTCGTTCACTGTAAAATTTATTCTGAATTTTGTGTTGAAATATATTTTGTTGTAACCATACTGATGCGTTTACAGGTTGTAATTCTGTGAACTAAAAAGAGAAATAAGAATAATGATGTGTAATAGTAGTACCCTAGAAAACGAAAATAAGTAGTTTAAAATGGTAGTTCTATACCTAACTATTTCTATAAAATAAATGTATTGAGTTCATAGATATTTGTTTTAATACTTCACTAGATGGGAAATCGGGCCCCGAGTTATTGTCTAAATGGTCGCCATTTTGGCCCCGAGTTTTGTGATTGGCCAAACTAATATGGCGTTATAGTAATTAGCATTTATCAACAAAATTCAATA
>JAYRBW010133879.1:0-15709 GCA_036023295.1 Invenusta paracnida
GAGGCCATTTCATGACCTATTGATTTAGGATGCAAAAATATTGGAGGTCACATATCCTAGGTATGGTATTATATAAATATTTTTTTAAAAATATGTTTTTATTTTTCGCACCTATGAACACAACTGGCTCCGTTATTAAAAAACAGACATATATGTTGACGTTTTCATCTACTCATTTTGAATATTCACCACATGCGATCTCTCATTTTTTTCTCTACATTCAAAAAGAGAAAAATGCTATATTTTGTGATAATTTATTAAACATTTTAATATTATTGCTTAAATTATAATTTGTTATTTATTTCACCCAGAACAGAATACTCACGCGAAATTGTCGCTGTATATTATATTTTAAGTGCACAATATTCTCACTGTGAATGAATTTTCATCAGCAGGGGATAACTAAAAGCACCTATAAGCCATTTGCTGATACAGGAGAACTCTGGACAAAAATAAATAGGATATCTGCCGGGTTATAAAAACAATCCTACTGGATAATAGTTTACTATAGATTTAAACAAATTCCGTCATATCCTCAATTTTAAACAGTTCACGGACTAATAAGTAAATTTATTTATAAATAATTACGTATAACATATTATTCGAAGTACTGATTAAATAATATAAATATTATCTACCTAAATGTTGCAAAATTAAATTCCTTGGGTGAATTTATGATTTTCTTTGTAAAAAATTCAATTGCGTTCATTCTTATTCTCCAGATGAACAATAATAACAATTTTATATAATGTATGTGCATTTATATCCATGGGTCAATTTTTTTGAGATTATGTATATTTTTATTTACACATGTATTATAAAAATATCAATATATCGTTTTTTTATCATAGCAATAAAAACATTTTAGTCACTCTTACATACAATGTAACATTAAAGATTCTGATATCTTGTGCTATATTCACAGCTCAACAAAACCGCAAGCAAGTTTTCCTATCAATTTTGATGCAGACAATACTATAGGAGTTTTAACTCAATAGCAATATAAATTTAAGTTTATCATTAGGTATATAAAGAGGGTGACTATTTTATACAAACGTTTCATCTTTTTGTAATCCATAATTTAACTATTGGTATAATCTTAATAACAAGGAATGTGCTTATACATATACATAAATAAATACAATTTAAATGTATTTAATGAAGAAAAAGCCCATCGCTGAGTCTTCGCTGTAAATGCAGTTATTCATATATAGACATATGTTATCAAAATGAGTAGAAATAGAAAACATGACTTTATTGTTACAACAATCATTTTAAAACAGATTAATATACTAATTAATACAGTAAACACTGGTTTGTGGCAGGTCCTCAGATCGGCGGGTCCGGGCGAGAAAGGACTTTGTCACTGACTAACACAAAAGCGACAACAGGAAGGGGCGATCCAAAGGCGAAAAGGAGTTGCTGGAGGCACATCGCTTCTTCTGCATCCAAAGCGTGCGGGGGCCGATGACGCACGTAAATGTCCACGAGGAAAAGGAAGCGCAGGAGGGTATGGTGGAAAGAATTGGTGCCGAGCCTGGAACGTGCTGTGCTCAAAATACCAAAACACTCCTGGAGGGATACATCTGTGAGAGGGCGCGAAGCCTGTTGAATAGTACGGGCCAATTGGTTGCTGAGACGGCGGGAACGTAATTCGTCTTCAGCAGCCAAGGGGAAGGGTTGGGGGTATGGACGAGAACTATAAGTAGGACATGGAAGGGGGGGCATTTGGAGTGTCTCGATAGCCTGGAGGGGGTCCGTGACAGGTTGTGGGGATGGGGCAGCCGTGACTGAAGGTTGAATATAACGACTACGGGAGGGTGGGGAGTATGGACGAGAAACGTAAGTTGGCCTTGGAATGGGGGGCATTTGGTGGGTCGTCTTGATAGCTTTCCGTTGGTCAGCGACAGGTGGAGGCGATGGGGCAACCGTGACTGAAAGTGAAGGTTGACAGTATGGACGAGAAACGTAAGTTGGCCTTGGAATGGGGGGCATTTGGTGGGTCTTGATAGCTTTCCGTTGGACAGCGACAGGTGGAGGCGATGGGGCAACCGTGACTGAAAGTGAAGGTTGACAGTAACGGCTACGGGAGGAAGGCGGGAAAGATTTTTTGAGTGATTCGTCTCTTTTTCGTTTGGGTCGTGCAAAGGAAAGAGACATTAGAGGTGGTGGTTTTGGACGCGGAATACCGGTTGGTTGTGATGTCTGCTGTGACTGGGAATGAGTAGAGTGGTCGGAGTTATGGGCTTTCCGATGACGTCGACGACTTCTAACGGATCGACGACGATTGGGGTCTTCATTCAATTGTGTCGGAGGGGCAGTAGAAGATGACGTCACATGGTTGGGCATATCAGGAGGACTAGGTAGGGTCGTAGTAGTGTCGGTGGTAACCAGTGAGTATTGATCTGGCAAAGATATCATAGAGTGCAGAGGAGGGAGACGGTTAGTAGACATGGGGACTGGAGACTTGCGTGTAAGGACTGTAGGAGACAGAGGAGGAGGTGGTTGTTTTCGAGGACGGGGTAGTGGGCATCCCCATCGACTGGGATGAAGTGGTGTGGGTCGGGATCGAGGGGGTGTGAGTGGTGTGAGTCGGGATCGAGGGGGTGTGAGTGGTGGATCTTTAAGGGAAGATGGACGAAAGATCTTTGAGGAAAAGGCTGGTGAACGCTGCCGAAGACTTTCAGAGGAGTGGTGACGTTTGCGGGACTTACTACTCAAGTGAGTGTGAGACATCTGTAACCGAGAAAGAAGAGAAATAGTACCTAATTTGTTATCTGCTAAACTATATAATTAAACAGTAATTATACATTATACCAAAATATAAATTAAAACATGCTTTAGATATCTGAATACAAATCTAAGAGTAATTGTGTGTAAATGTAAAGAAGTGAAGGTTTTAAATTCATTAAATAAATGATAGTCATCTTTATATGCAGTAGGTAAAAAACGTAATGTGTAAAATATAAATGACATATTAACTGAGACTCTTGTAGCATATAATATGTAACGTATAATATGTTTATTTAGGACATAAATTTGTAGTTACTGAAATAGATGTGAAGACAAAACCGGAAGGATTGTTTTTATATTTAAATCAAGATTTATTAATTATAAAGTTACATAATCTTACATTCTGTCTCGTGTGTAGGATGGCTAAATTGATTATTATTATAATGGTTACGCATGAAAATATATTAAATATATATTAAATCAATCTAAAACAAATAGTGTAAAATACGAAGTACAAAAAGTGCAATATAAATTAACATAGTTAAAAAAGGAATCAAAGTAGGAAAAATACGAATAAGTAGTTAGAAGACAATAATTATAATTTGATTAAATACAATTAACGTATTACTAGTAGTACTGTAAAATTGAAATCACATTGTATGGACTTTCTTTTAAGAAGCCCACATATCTCTTACTGATGCAGAATACAATAGCAGTACCTACTCTACATGTTATACTGATTTATCGCAAATGAAGCCCAGTTTGATAAGAGAAAACGAAACTATAATAATTCTTGAAGCCCAAGATACAGTGAGTAATACATGTCTAATACTGTAATGAGTCCTTTCTCTTCCTTATAATTATTTAATGTTATATAGCTTTTTTAAATTTGAGAAACATTTCGAGATAGGGAAGACGACGAGTTACACCAGTTTTGAATTTTCTTAATTAATTAATAAAAGCAAAAGTTTAAAATGAGCAACACCGGTATTTTGGCGCTGGTTTTAAAATATATATATTTTTGGATTTGTTTGCTAAACACTAATTAGAAAGAAATAATAATGCAATAGAGTGAACACAAACAATTTGGTCGCTATCGGCAGGTGTAGAAAAATGTGGGGAACAAAATAATGGAGCATACAATGAAAAGGAGGGAGTAGAACTAGAATGATAAAAAATATCGATTAAACAACAAAATTAATTCAAATATAAATTAATGGAGAATTGGTATTTAGATGAAAATGTGGGGACGCGGGGATTAATTTAGGGGTAAAGAAAGAATTTTTGATTGAAGAATAACATTTGAAGTCACTTATTCTGCCGCAGAACACTTAACACTAATAGAGCAATAATAGGTTTGAAAACTGAAAGCTTACTTACGCCGTTACAGGATTTTTCTTGTTGGATGTGGATATAGGGTGATATAGTTCCAATCAGACAAATCATTTAAGTGATAGATTAATGGTGTACGAGGAATTAATTAATCTCGAGGTGTCACATAAACATTAAGAAAATTAGTCAAATTAAATGACACTGTCAACACTCACAATAAAGTACTTTTTTAATAAAACACTAAATTTTCGAGACAATAAAGTTCTAAAATAATTAGAAAAATTGGCATAACATAGACTACTACCACTAATTTATTAGCACTTGCAATCACAGAGGTGAATATGAGACAGGAAAAAGTAAGTCATTCGATAGTTGAAAACATGATTTTTTAATTTGAAAATAGTGAGAGAGGGTTTTTATTGGTCAATTTAGGATCTCTATGATTGTTTATACAAATTTTGGCTTTTAAAAAACGTTCTTAAAAATTAATAAATCACACTAATAATAACATATTGACATAGGTACATATAATAAATATTATTCAAAATAAAGCCGACTTTCTATTTAAGAGTAATTACAAAGCCACATTTCTGTCAACTGTTTTATAAACATTGGGCCACTATATTTTCAGTTGTATCATATTTAGTTTATTGCTGCTGTTCTATTTATTATATTTTATAATAATAGAATAATGTTTTTTTGTTATCCAAACAATGAATATCATATAGAATAGAAGTGTGTATTTTATAAATACATATACAAATTAATATAATTATAGGATTTCTCGCTCAAATTGTAACTAATTTCAAATGAATTGCAATGGCTAAATTTAGAAAATGAAGCGTCATCATTTACGCGACTTCTTATTGGCTGGTAAAAATTGCGTAAGCGTGGAAAGAATTCTGAAAAATTTAGATTTTCATTACCAGAATTCAAATTGTTGTTATTTCTATTCAAATTGTAAACTTTTCAATTAAATTTACTCTACGGTTATTCGATATGTACTCTAAACTTTATACACCCTCGCTTATATATAATTATACCTGCTACACGATTTTAATACTTATTTTCTTTTTCTTAAATAGTAGGCGACTAATATTGTGCTATTAGCTATTCGTTTTAAATAAATATGAAATATACAGCATTATAGACAACATTTTAATTGGGATTAATTTTATTTTATTAATAATCGAGCACATTGCCTGCTTATTTACTTATATGTTGTATTAAAGGGGCCACCCCTAAAGTACGTTGGCAGTCATTATACCAACTCTGAGCCCCCTGTACGCTCTTAGTCTACCGACCCCATCCTCTTATCTGCTTACGTACTTTATTGGATAGTTCCTAAAACTAAATAACAATATTCTGCTAGCTTAAAATATATGGCGGACCAAAAGGTTCACACACGAATACCTTTCTTTTTAAATGAATATATTAATTATTAAATAGATTCATTTATTATTAAACGTATTCCTTTATTATCAAATGGATTCATTTATTATGAAATGGATGCATTTATTATTAAACGTATTCATTTATTATTAAACGAATTCATTTATTATGAAATGGATGCATTTATTATTTTTCAGATGCCTATTATTTAATGTATAGATATAGTATTTAAAATTTAGTTAAACACGTTAAGTTCATTTTTATAGTTTGAAGTAAAATTTAATATAGTACTTCATAAATGCATCCATTTAATAATAAATGAATACGTTTAATATTAATTGAAAACGTTAAATAATAAATGTTTTTATTTAATATTGAATGTATTCATTTAAAAAGAGAGGCTTGCGTGTGTGAATGAACCCTTTGGTCCGCCATATACAATTAGCCAATTCTGTTAATTTACAATTTGAATGGAAATAACACAATTTGAATTCCGGTAATGAAAATATATTTTTTCAGAATTCCTTCCATGCTTATGCAATTTTTACCAGCCAATAAGAAGTCACGTAAATTAAGACGCGTCATTTTCTAAATTTAGCAATTGCAATTTGTTTGGAATTAGTTACAATTTGAGAGAGAAAACTGATATAAAAACAATTATCAGTATTGTATAGACAGACAGTGTACAATATTTAATTTAACAGTATATTAATGTATTAGTGTAAGAGTAAATATAGATGTAAATGACATGCATTATAATATATGACATAATTATGATCTAAATAGGACATATCTACATAGTACATAGGTACTACTACTCAACTCAGTATACAGTATGTATAATGTATTTTACACATGTACATACTATATTTATCATTATTTGTTGATTTTATTGGTTTATTTGGGAATGATTGCTGCGAAGGAGGAGATCTATCTATGAGATGATTGTTAGTTTTTATGTTATTTAAAATGGGGAAGAATTTTAATAATGCCAATTGTTTGATATATTTTGTTTTCTGAAATAGGTTTGTTATACTTAAGTTATAGTTTAGTATACTTCAGATGAATAGGTAATGTTGAGGAGTTCAACTCATTTAGGTTATTTGTTAATTTATTCTATTTTACTAGTGTATTATACATTTTTTTCATATTTCTTGTTTGGTTATAATTTTAATATTGTTTCTTTAAAAATTTGGAATGTTTTTATAATTTTTGGCATGTCTAAATATACAGTGGTGGATCCAGAGGGGGGGGGTCATTGGGTTTGAACAAATCTCCCTCAGTATATTATTGTCCCCTCTAAAGGCTACAGCCGTTGGTCCCTGACCCTTCCTCAGTAAAATTCCTGGGTATGCCTCTGAGATTAAACCCTTTATATGCACTAATCACTATAAACAACACTATCTATAAAACAATTATCTTCTATTAGCACTTAAAAAGTACACAATTTTATCCATATGTTTAAAACTATGAGTGTACTAACCTTAAATGGATTACCGTATAATTTGTTTAAGTGTATTAAAAATGTAAATATATGCATTATGCACACTTTAAAAGTGAAACAAGATTTTGAATAACTATTGCCAATGATTATGTTTATCTAAAAAGTTATTGTTCTAAGTCTAAATAATTTCACATATTTTACTCCCTTGTGTTGTATTAATTAGTTCTGCAGATGGTCTGCTTGGGGGTTTGCTAAATTGATATTCTTAAAAATAATATATGTGCCTTTTGTCTTCAGTCATTAAAGGTTGCCTTTTAACCACAATTGTTATACTATATTAAAAAAAAAAACTCTTCTGTCTGAGTTTATATCATTTAATCATTTTTGACCCCATTAAGTGACTTGTTTCCAGCCCCAGGTTCTTGCTTTTTCCCTTACAAATTTATCAGTATATTGATAGGGTGATTATTTGCAATCTGATAACAATTGTCAGTCATTTTGAACATTGTTTCCAAAGATTGCATTGACTGATTTTAATTTAAAGTCAAATTAACTTGTAGCATTTCCAATTATAAGCCAAATCAATTTACAAGATTTCAAATTCATGAATAGATTATGGTATGGTAATTTTACTAATTAAATTTACTCTAATAACTTTTAAAATAAACAGAGTACCAGTTGACAGACATGAAGAAATAATAATCAGGACGCGTAGCAAGTCACGAGTGTAGCAAGCAACCCATTTTTTTGAGCATCCAGATTTATTACTGATTTGTCCGGATTTTTAATCATTTAGCCAATTTTTTTAAATTCGAGGCTATTTATAATGTTAAAAACAATTGGAACAAATGAAATTAACTTTAAACAATTCTAAAATATCCCTACTACTCCCTCCCCACGGATATACTATTTCATTGTGTTTTTGGAAAGTTAGAAATTTAGTCAATTTTATTTGAATTACATCTAGAAATATCACAAATTTCTTTTTACAAGTTCAACTTTTGGGGGGAAGTTAGCTAAAAATTTGACAGTTAAGAAAAGTCAGGAAATTACACCACTGGTCCAATTGCATTAATAATTCTGCAAATCTCTTTTACAAAAAAATGCAGTGAGAATAAAAAATACGCATATTTATATGCCACTACCCCCCCATACCCCTGTTTTATTGCATTTTTTGACGAATCTCAAGACCCCAACAAATCTTTTTAAAGTCCAGACAATCCGAATGTCTGGAAACTCTGAATCAATCCTAAACATAATATGCTATATACAATTCAAATATATATATATAGCTTCATAGTTATAAAAAATCATTAAATCATAAACTATATACTTTTAACAGTTAAGCCATTACTTGGAAATTTCTACTGAGTACACAATGGCACATAAAAAATAGCAACTGGGTGATAATGCTATTAACTGATTAGAATTAGTATAAAACTTTAGCATTTTTAATGATTTAATAGGTTTATTTTGTACAATAATAAAGTCAAGGAGAATACATTTATAGTTATACAAATTATTTTTATAATAAAAAACAGTTATTTATAACAATTGTATGAACTGGTGTTAAAATGGTATAGGTATAGTAGCTGTAATAGTTATAGTACATAGTAGTTATATTATACTGCTAAAACATTTTTTTAATTCAAATATACATACTTATGATACATTGTGTCTGAAATATCATGCTTTTTAAAAATATATTTGGAGCCCTATTTGGACATTATGTAACCCCATAAACAAAATTCTGGATTCACTTCTGATACATGTTTTATTATATTATTTGCTTTTAGTTTATTTTCCTCTTTGTATACATTATTCTTTGAGTTAAAAAAGTTAAAATTTTTTTCCATTTTTATAATATTATATCTTGTTAGTTGTTCAATAAATTGCTCCCACAATGTTCCATAAGAACGCCACCATGAAATCTGCCTTCCATATTTGGCATTTGCTGATGATCTAGCCATTCTGAGCTGTGACAACAAATCCGCACAGGTGTCTTTAACATGCCTTGCAATATCAACTTTAAAGGTGGACCTCCAAAATAAAGGTTCTCCAGATAGGCCTAGAGAAAACACTGCTGAGACCTCCAGGTAACTCTGAAATTGAAGCAGTAGATGACTTTATCTACCTCGGTTCAAAAATTTGATCCACAATCAACATCCTCCTCCATTGCAAAACACTCACTATTAGGTTGCCACACAAAAGCTATTCATGCTCTTAAACTCTCCAGTAGACAACACCTCTAAAGTAAAGCTTTTCAACACCGCAGTTATACCAGTCCTAACCTACAGTTTGGAAGCTCTTCTGCTTACCATGACAACAACAAGATGCCCTTCCTCGCTTTGCTATTGGACTGCACTACTCTGACATCATTTCAAATGCAGCACTCCATGAACTCAGTACTCTTTAACTTAGCAGCACTATCAAAGAAAGACAATGCACCATCACTGCCAAAGCTGGCCCTCAATCTGCCCTGACCCTAGTGCTAGCTCATGCTCCAACTGTACTCAGATGACATGGCATGAGTCACCTCTTTACTCTGAGACAGTGCTACAGCTCCTAGTGCCTGAAGCTGTATTCTTTTTCCTTTATGTATTATATTTACCTTTTAATGTCCTAGTTAGCCAGCCTTCCAATTTTGTACTACTGTCTAACTTTAATAATAATAATAATACTAATAAATAATAATAAATGGCTTCTCTATGATGTATTTGGGATTTAATGAATACATTGTATAAGTAATTATCATATAAATAAATACATTGTAAATAAAATAAATAAATTGACTAAGCATATATATATTCTTAGTCAGTTTGTTTATTTTATTTCTAACCATATATGTAGATAAAGGGTATTTTTGGTTTATTATTAATATATTGTATTGGATACATTTAATTTGCTATAGGTCTATTTTTATATTTATACTGTACACTATCAGGATTATTTATTTTTTGTTGTTTTCATATGTCTGATAAGATTCATGGATAATTTATTTTAATTGATGTGTACACAAATATATTATACAATTTTACATTTATAATTGCAAGGTAGAATGGATAGTGGGACATATATATAACCACTTAAAAGTTTACAGATAATACACTACATGGAAGAAGTTGAATTCTTTAACTAGATCTTGCAGGCCTCCCAGCATATTAAGAAAACAAATTTTATGACCAGAGAAAAATGTTAAACCAGATAAACACATTTATTTATATGTGTATGTATAATACTAATGCACATAAAACGAGCAAGATAAATGCAGTTTTGCATTGTCCATACTTGTAGAAAACTGTTTTAAAATAACAATAATATTTTCAAATGCATTTTAGTAATCGTCCATACTTGTAGGCAACTGTATAACACATATGTACATAAAATTAGTAAAATAAATGCAGTTTAGCAATGTCCATACTTGTAGGCAACTGTGTATGTATAATACATATGTACATAAAATGAGTAAGATAAATGCAATTTTGCATTGTCCATACTTGTAGACAACTGTTATAAAAGAACAATAATAATTTCGAATGCATTTTAGTACGATTAAATTTTTTTTAATCACAATTGTGTATTAGCATTACAGGAAATAAAGCCACTTTACTATTATTATTATTATTATATAGGCATAGCTTTTAAAAAATAAGCCTCTATAAAAATGAGAATTACAAAATTTTAGTTTTATGACTTTTTATGGTTTTTTTTTCAAAATTTCGTTTTTTATGACGCTGGGAGCCCTGATGGTGCGAGCTCTGATGGAGTGCACCTTTTCAAGAGATCAGCCTAACTGGCTCTAAAGCAAATAGGCATGATGCCAAGATGCAACTAGATCCAAATGTTTTACAGGCAATGTTTGCTGCTGTTCATGAAAAATTTCTGAATTGTAGCAAAGGCGATTTGAAATCCGCTGTTCAAAATAAATTTTCGGATGCTCGTCGTGTTCGGAAAAGACCATTGATGAACTCGACACCTAATGTTAGTGCTGCCGAGGACGACATACAAGAAAATGAAGACGAGTATTCTGTAATTGCATCAATTAACAGCAATTGACATTTATAAACTGTATACTTTTTATAATACATAACTAACATTTTGTGCTTTTGTCTACATATCCATTTTATTAAAATATATTACAATAATCAGCATCTGTAATTATACTTTTGTTAATTGTATTATGTTTAATATATTTTATAACTAAATTCAATTTTGTGTTATTCTTATGTCAATCAATGTTTCAATAAAAATATTATAACAGTATAATTAGTATTTTCAATTATTTTTTTACTCTAGCTGATATGAATTATTGTCTTATTTTAAAATGTTATAATATTTCAACATAAATAGGTATTTTTTGTTATGTATAGAAAACGTCTGCAAATATAAATTTAATATTTGTTAAATTAAAAATATGTATATATGAATAATTATAATAATCATTAATTTTCATGTTAATTATATATAATTAGTATTTTAATATATTGTATATAGTTTTTTATGTAAATTCATGTGATAGTAGGGTCACAATATTAATTATGTTCATAATTATCATAGGATGTTTTTGCAATTAAATCATTTATACTATGAAAGATTTCTATATAGGTATATTATAATCTTCATAATATATGTATATCTTTTTATAAATAATGTATGGTTTTGTCAATTAAACAACTACATAAATGTACTAATGAACTGGAGACATGTGTTTAAAATATATTATGGAAATTTTAAGTAACAACAAATTGTTCTCGGAGCTGACAATCTCAATGTCCGTTTCATGGTCAACACGGTGTCCTCCAAGAAAATGGTGAAGCGAGTTCGAATTATTGCACCAGGATGTGTTGTATTTGGCCAGGCCGAAGCTTTTGAGGGTAAGGACAACCAGGCTCAGTTTCAGTTGCCACCAGAGCAGTCGCCAGCTTGCATCTATGAGTACGAGAAATGTGTTGTTGGTGGAGTGGTGATTTGGAAGAAAAATACACCAAGAAGACAAGGTTGTTATGTACGAAAGCAAAGCAAGTAATCGAGGTTGAGAACATCTATACGAAGTGCTCGTGTTCAATTCCAGAAAGAATCGTGTACTTTCTGCTGCAATGTTCTGTACCACAGTGGAAGAATTTTCGACAAAGTACTTCCCAACCAATTTGTCTCTCATATTTCGCCTTACCAAGAAACAACTCAACACCGGATTATGCGTCATACACACGTTGGAGAAAAACACACAATATTTCTTTTGCCATTTTCAATCCGAGTTTGCTCCCTACCATGGTGCACCACATTGCATGAACGAATAGGCCCACTTTGTCACCCAGGCCATCAACAACCCCCCCCCCCCCCAACCATGTTCTCAGCTAACATCCCCCCCGCGCCGGCAACACCCTCATCGTCCAACTTCGTGGCGACTCCTGTCCTCGCCTAGTCGGCTTCCAGCACCTCGTCGGCCACCCAACGCCTGTCCCGCCTGCAGTACTGATTCCACGTCGGAGCACTCTTGGACCAGCCGCAAGGTAATTGTTATCGAATATTTATTATTTAGTTATTTATTTCTATGTTGGTTAAGTGATTATTTTTGTAATATTTCTTTCTTTAATTTTATTGGAGGTTGCAATGTCTGTCCTTTATATTTTTTGAATTTGAAGTAAATTAAAAAAGTTAAATCTTATATATACATATATGTACTATTTACAATGGTAGCATATAAAAATTATGAGTATGCATTCATGAAAATAATTAAATTCTACCTAGCTATACAAACAATTGTATTATCGTGTACTTTGTATTTAAATGCATATTCTTTTTCAATATTATACTCGTATAATGGATATATTATATTGAATAAAAAAGATACCAAGTCTATTATTTAAGTTTGATATCTCCTAGTATGTACATTATAATTCAACGGGAGTGTATTTTTTCACATTTTTAAAATTTTCTTCGCCCTCCCCAGATCGTCTTTGCCCAGCATCGCCAACGCTTCACTAGCGTGTCCACAACCAACACAGTTCCGACAGCCTCCAAGCCACCTCCTCTCCTCGGCGTAGTCGGTCACCTCCCCCTGGTCCCGTAGCTGCAGACCCCCCTCCCCCGACTCCTCTCCAACCATCAACAATGTATAAGTTGCCTAATATTAAATATTCAATTATGTATATATATAGCATACACAGACCATTGATAATCAATTTCTGCTAATATAATGTATCCATTCTAAATGATATCTGTGCACATTTAGTTTCCGAAATATTATTTGCTCATTTCGTTACAAACAATTGCATAGGCGTGTACTATTAGTATATTCATATTGTATTCCCCATTTCATAATATACATCCAATATATTATATGTTCATATTTTTCATATAATCTATTGTTATTCATCATAACAATCAACTGGATAAGTTACAACATAGAGTTGGAATACACGGTAATGTCTTAAAACTTCTGTCATCGTACTTTTTGTTTCGAAAACAACAAACGAAAATGAGTGAACGAAGCGATCCTGGTGAGGTGTGCTACGGTGTCCCACAAGGGAGCATACTTGGTCCTCTTCTTTATTGCCTTTATACGCTGGACGTAAACGAATTTATCATTAACGATATTGAAGGTATAGATACGGTGCTATTTGCGGATGACACGACGATAGTGACTTGGAGAAAAACCGACGACATAGCTGTTACCCGTATGAACAAAGCATTGACTAATTTCAATCTATATGCAGCTCAGAATAAGTTAGCGGTACAACCGACAAAGAAACAAGTAATTCGTTGTGGTACCACTAATAAGCTTAATTAGCAACAATCTATTCTGAAATTTGGTAACGACGTCCTTCCAAATACCAACACTATCAAGATCTTAGGAGTAACAATTGACTCCGGATTAACATGGGTACTACACTGTGAGGGAGCTACCAAGAGAACATTTACAGCCCTCCAAGCCATTAAAAGAGCTGTGCACTACCTCCCTCTAAAAGATGCAGAACTACTAACTAAAATATTAGCGTTACCTCATCTTCTATATTGCTAATGCCTTTTTGGAGAGGCCTCTGCTAAAAAAAGTGGATTCATCAACGAGGGTACAATGCGGCTACTCGTGTTGCATCAAAGCACGAACATTCCGAGTCAGTCATCAAGCAACTGAAATGGCCATCCGTCGAGGAACACAGGAGAAAAGCTTGAATGGCCTTAGTTTCTAGAGTATTCAAGGAAGCTACACCTGCCAGACTTCATACTCATCTGACAATCAGAGAAAATGACGCGATTCCGACTAGTTCCATAACGAGGGATGATCTCTCTGTCCTGCCTGCAAACTGATTGAATATCGGTAAGATATGCACCCCTTCGGACAAGGGGTGCCTCGAGTCTACAAAAACTTACATTGAACTCCGCTCTTATTATATATGTATACTATTATTTATTATCTACCTATATTTATATCTCTCCAGTATTGTACACAATTTTCATATTATATCAGTGAATTAAAATAATAATAATATATAGAACAACATTTTACTCAGAAGGACATGATAATGATACTTTTTTATAAAAACTAGACAATTAATCATCACACTACTATAAAGCATTAAGAAAAGAAATTTTGAAACTTCTTGTTTTAAAATAAAATATTTATTAATGAGAAATTTAAATTTTAGACGGAACTTTTAAATTTTGAGTAAAATAAATTGTGTTGTCAATACTATTTTAAAATACAGTTAAGCCTATTTTAATATAAGTACATAAATATAAATATAGTATAACTCACAGATGCCCGTGGTTGCTGTAAAGTAGACAATATGACTGGCAGCTTCCACTACTCGATTCCATCGAACAGCGTTACCTGGACCTATAAGTAAATTGTGTAGGATAAACAACTGTGAGTAGAATGAAGTATATTCCTTAGGATAATTCATATCTTTAATAAGAAAAATTGTGGTAAATAAAATAATGATTTCGTTATAATTTATATAATTGGTAAAATCTATATTTATTTAAAAGACTCCAAAGTATTCTTTTGCCTTTGGCAAATTTAAAATAAAATACAATTTTTAAATAATATGAATAAAATAAATTATATTGAGTATTTTAAACAATTTATAATATATGCTTATCGTCAAGTAATAAACCACTACATTTATATACTATTATACATTTTCTGGTCTAGATGACCACATTTATTATGAAATCGTAATTTTTAATAAAAATCTAATAATTATAGTGATAAATGCGAAACACATCTTAACCCATTAACGCCACGTCATAAAAAATTGAGCAAATATCTTCGAAATCGTAATATTTTTTTTCTATATATAATTATGAACAAACATCAGTAATAAAATTAATGTATGATATTATCTACTTCTTAAACTACCCTGTCTTCATATGAGGACAGTGGGCCTGTCATTTACTAGTCGAACAATATATCATCATAACAAAAAAATTAAGTGTTACAAAAATATTATTAACTGTAAAAAATACAATTCATTTAAAATTTATTAATATGGATTTAAAATAGATGTCATAAATTAACAAATAGTAGTAATATTACAAAATATATTCTCACAGTATAAAAGAATGTGACAGGATTTGTAACAGTCTTTGAAGCAGCTATTCTATAGTTGGTGGTATGATTGAAAACAAATGCACAGATGAACTTCGCACTTTGTGCAGTTATATGTTCGCAGCTTTCCACTGCATCCGCCATGTTGGCATTGACGGTGTCCATCTCGTCTCCGGATCGAGTGGTCCATTCCATCGAATCGTTGTTCTAAGATAGGTCGAGCGATTGGACCTCTGCGAAGACGTTCACCACGAAGA
>JAYRBW010133890.1:0-15709 GCA_036023295.1 Invenusta paracnida
GAACCGATAGGAAACCCGTTGGAGACAGCACAAACGACAATGGGGCCGATTTTACGGACCACCGGCGCTCTAGCTCTATAGAAACCACAACTCCAGCAACCACAGCGTCCCTAGCAACGACGAAGAAGTTTCGCCGAGTGCGTCCTCTTCCGGAGGATGGAAGCGGAGGCTTGGGGGACGCCTATAGCGGAGGTGAAGAGGAGGACTATCCGCGTCTGAGAGCGGATTACTTTGTGCGTGTGAAAAATGCTCGGCAGACCCTCCTAGGGACGGAGACAGCTCCGGGTTTGCTCAAGTGGCTCGATGCCCAAGAAAAGTCCTCAGGGGTGCCCATACGGAAAAAGATCCTGCCCAATGAGGAAATCAATAATGGGCCTGATAGTAAGCTGCACCAGGTGAGATCCTGAACAAGTCTTTATGGTTTGGTCTTATTAGCATGGCAAGAAATCCGGTCCCATTCTGTCGACAAACATAGGATATATTATGTTACCTAGATTGCAATCTAAGATTTCGTATGGTAATTTATTGCCTTACCGAGTATGTAAGTGCAGAATTTGCCTTACACCCAACCATAATGAAACATTTAACTTAACAAAATTCGAATCGATAGAAACTATCAAGTTTGTTGCTTTTATGTAAGGAATGTTTAATAATATTAATTTTTGTATCTCTGAGAGCATTTTTCTTTCTATACTTTGTGTATAGAGAATAACACTAATTGCTCTATGTTCTTTTCACTGATTACTAGGTAGGTGTTATTCGGTATATAATAGCGCAGTCTAATTATAGTCCATAAACGAATGCCTATATGAATTAACGGCTTTAGATTATTTCAAGCTTTTGTGTATTTTTGTGCTGTGTCTTCTAATGTTAATTTCTCAAGTTAGTGTATTTCACTCAGGGTGGGTGAAATAGGAAAAGAAATTGTGGATTTAATATGAAGGGAGCTTTGATTATATAAATATTTTCTCTACTATTTTAAATACAGCATAAAAATCATATCTATTATGTAAGTCATGTATTATTATGTTGTTAAATATATATTTTCCTATAATAGCAACTGAAAGCAATGCAAGACAAGCTGTTTTATTTAAATAACTAATGTAGTAACTGCTCTTATTATTCTACAAAATTTAAAATTTGTAACCATGTACCTTATCAATTTCATGAATCACTGATAGGCTTTTGAAGTTAATATCTGATTCAAGGATTTTATAAGTCTTACAATATACGGCTTGTCAAAACTGTCAGTAATTTCCTCGTAAACGTTATCCTGAATTAGACGGAGTAGTTTGACCTTGTCAGTATATCATTTCGTCAACTCGAATGCATGTTCATAAAGTTCATTACCGAGAGCAAGGTAATATCGGATGTACTCTGCTTTGCGGTAACAGTGCATTCTTTATTAAGTGTTTGATACTATCATAATGCACTCTCATTCTATAATGATAAAATATTTTTGTAATATCGGATTTTAAATCAATAAAAGTCTTATTATTTCTTCTTTTTATTATTATGCTCTAAACATGTATAAGAACTGTTTGTTTGAGTTGATTAAACGTAGGAAAATTATTTTTAGAAATGAATGAAACTATATTAAAAAGCTCTATTCTATATTATTATAATTAATTTGTCTTTTAAAAGTTTCTGAAACCCTTTTTTACTTTTGCTATTGAAATTTTCACTCGTCCTGTCTATTATCTTTAGAAGCTCAATAATAATAATAAAATCAGTTTATGGAATGATTAGATATTGCTTAACTAAGGTTTTGTTTTAATCTTCATTTATTTCACGTTTCTGTATGTTTTTACACCGAAAATAGGCTTTATAAATATAATTAATTCAATGTGCTGAAAATAGCTAACTGGCTTACTTAAATTAACACTGAAATTGGTTTTCTCCATTTTTTCGATTATCAAGATATCACATAATTATTACTTTACTTATTAGCCTATGTTACAGTTTGTAACTTTATTTAGTTTTCCATTTCTATCAATTTTTTGTACGTTACAGGACTATCGAGATGCGATTATTTTATGCCTGTCGAATCCGCAGTTGGGACAGAATTTGGGAATTCAAATAAAACCATACCACACCTGGAAAATCCCCAGTTACCCAGCAGAAGACAAAATTTGTCCGGAGAAAAGGTTAAAACAATTTATTGTACTAAATTATTATTTTAGCCATTCAACCTTAATATACCAGTTATTTCATTTTTATTAAGTATTCTTAGTTGCTATTAAATATTACTTCCTTACTGTAATATGCTGAACAGTTTATTAATAACTTTATTGTATATACTTAAATTTTTATTGAACACAGTCATATCATGGTTTATTCCTCAAGTTATTCCTACTCCAAAGACAGACATATTTAAGGCTTATAGGAATGCCTACGCATAGCAGTTTTGACGAAGTAAAGACAGCCTTGCCTGCTGCTAGCATTTAACAGAACATTTCAATTGATTTATGGCATTAATCAGGCACTTTGTAGATTTCTATCAACAACTTTGATAGTTGTATTATACATATAATATGGGTGCATATACCAACCCACCTTTTCATGGGCTAATCTTACATGTAAAAATGCCCCTTTATACGTTCTCCCTGCCTTATATTGTGCTCTTGATTTCTTGATTTATGCATTATAGTAAGAATGTGCGCCGCCTAAGCATATACTATATATTATTAAATGTAGGACTGATATATTATGTATTATATGGACGCTTAGAAGTACATGAGAGACTGCATAGGGGTATATAACTACTGTATACGTTTTGATTAGATAATATATCTGTAACAGTTGTAGTATAAATAAGCATGTAAGGAATATATTTGTGCCGACATATAATGATTGTTATTATTAGACTAGCAGTAAGGAAATAGTAGTACATATAGGGAAAAGACAGGATAGGAAATTACTGCTTCTGGAGAATATGATTAAAGATCTGAATCCTTAGAAAAATGTGGGTGGGGGTGCATGTCAATCTTGATTTGGCAGATTGTCAGCCAAGGTCGCGCTAAGCGGTCTGAAGGATGCGTAAGTTAGCTTGAACGGAAGCCCTGATTGTCTCCAGCAAGTTTCACGGAAACAATGTTGTCAGAATTCCCTTTTAACGCTCTATCACGCGAAGTCAGACAGGCGTGTTGTTACACTCTATCTTCTTCATTGCCCCAGTGATTAGGTACCAACCTAGGTATTTCTAAACCAGGGATCTGTTCTTGTAGCTCTCTGCAGGAAAAGAGATTTGAGGGAATTTAATTTTGTTGCTTCTTGAATTATTACTAAATTATCAACTGAAATTGTTTACTTCTTATAGAAGACCTTTAAAACTCTATACTTTAAGGTATGCTTCTGTAACTTTATCGTTTAACAATTTCTGTAAAAATGGAGATTTTATCCTTATTGGTACCTACACAGACAAATTATTATTTGCACACTACTTATATCATGTTTGCCAGATTTTGTCAGTTGTATGTAAAATTTGCTGACCATAAACGCTTTTTATTTTCAAATAATATTGTTATAAAATAAATGTTGTTTGTTATTTTACAGGGAGAACGGTATTGAGGTTCGCTCCATAATGCCAGAGGGACGCATAGCAAAAGAGGGGACTCTACATGTGGGCGATCGAATCCTTGAAATTAATGATCGATGTTTACTTGGAATTCCTTTTGATAAGTGAGTTCAGTTATGATAAAATTAAGTTACGATTGGCTCCCAGTTCTTTGTATTTTTCTTCTAACCATGCCTATAGAGGGACGTCATTTGCTTCCTTTGAATAATAAAAGTTTTATAATGAAAGTGGCATCTTTAATTGTATTAATATGTTTAAAGGTATACATCATGGACTACTTTAATACTTAAAGTAGTCCTTGGTGAACATAATTATATTAATTAGTATTGATCTATTATAGTTATTATCGATTACTTTTAATTAACTTTGTATAATATACATACTACACACAATTTTCGCAATTAACACGACACTTGAAATCGGTACAAAAGGAACGGCTGACCCCTTTTTTGCCCAATATACGTAGGTGTCTTTTAAAGAGCTCACAGAATAATCTACAATCATAAGAAATCAATAACGTTCAAAAATAATGATAATATTGAGATTTAATGGTACAAATATCAAATGGAAATAATTTTGAGTAATTATTAATTCCTTATTTCGAATCGAAATCGTTATATTGGAGAAATTCAATTTCTTTATTAAAAATACTTCTTCAGAATTTGAATAGAAGAACAGTCTTTGGAAAAGAATTATACAATTTTCCGTTTAATTAATTTTCAAGTATGATTTAAAATGCAAACAGAATGGGAGAATATTTTGTTTTACGTTATTAAATATACATGAATGTGATTGATTGTTAACTTAATGAAGCCACATATATAAATATCTATAACTATTAGTATAATGGGTGTTTTTTATTTTCATTACAAATCTTAAATAAATTACTTAAATATTGTAATTCAAGATTAATTTAAGTATTTAGTTAGTTTCTATCCTTTAGTAGTATTGATTTAAACTAAAGTTATATCGACAGTTTTGGGATCGATAATTACCTTTTGTATATTGTCTTTAGATACTATTTCATAATGACTACTTTTTGGAGTGTACCTCTCCGGCATATATATTATGTATGTCCTGTCTACTTCACCTATACCTATGTACGTCTAAATGTAGTTGTTTCTTTCATTATCGCCTTAATTGTGGTTATTATAAAATATAAAAAATACCAGGAGACTTTACATTAGAATAAAGGGACATTTTGATCAAAAGAATTTCCAAGAACTGGAAATCTCGTAATATACGAAGGCAAAATTTCATATTATATAAATCTAACACTGATTTTTTAAACAGAACTTGTTATTTTCACTAAAGTTATATATAGTTATACAAATAATATGGTTTTCAAGATTGTTAGCAAAATAGTTGTTAAACTTTAACAAGGTGAATAGCTTTTTTGTTTTTCTTCATCTTCTATTTTAGTATTATTGAAATATTCATTTAGATTAACCCAATAGATTGCAAGCTCCAAAATCAAGCAAAAATGTATAGTGTCATTTTGTTTCACAGTTTTGCGCACCCTTTTTTAGAGAATATATAGCAAAAAATGTCAGTGAAATTCTACCTGAACCAGCATATTTTCAAGAGACATTATTGAGATAATAGCAGTAAATATTTCCCGAGAATTCTGACAATGTAGAGCAAGTGTTTTTTCATAATGCTACCTGTGTTAATATACAGGAAGTAGCTTTTTACCGTATGTTACTAAACTTAAATTGGTATAATGCGGTTCAGTAGAATATCGACCTGGATAATGTAGATTATAATTCGATGTATAAATTTGTGCCCCGTACCATTCACACAGAGCACGCGAGATATTCCGAGACGCCCTCCACCAGCCAGAACTCCGGCTTCGCGTGATCCCCTTTTCCTCTCTCTCCTCTGCGGGCACTACCCCAGCGCCTCCTCCGCCCCCACCGAAAGGCCCTCCTCTCCTGCCGCCTCCGCCCTCACAGCCCCCACCGCCCCCACCCGCGCCCCTCGATAGCAGTGTGCCACCCCCGCTCAAGCCCAAACCCTCCTTTGAGGTCCGCCTCCAACACCGTCTCTCCCAGTGTCTCACTGAGGTGGGGAGTGGTAGCGCTCGTGTGCCGCCTCCTCTGCCCCAACGTTCCCCAAATACCGTCCTCTCTTCCACCACCTGCTCGCCGCCAACTCTGGCTCCTCGACCCACCACATCATCTCCAGTCTCTGGTTTCCAACAGTCTACTTCCACACTCACAACGACTACTGGAAGCAATTCCTCCACTTCCGTCACACAAGGTAAGCCAAAACATCAGTTTCTTGAATACCCTATGGCATTTCAGACTGGTTTTCGAAGCTAAAATGGCCAATCAAAACTGCAATTCGTCCAAAATTATAATAAATGTAATGATTTGGAGTATTATTTTGCTGGTGCAGATTATTTTTAATGTAATTTTGTATTTTTACTGAAATTATTATTTCATTTCACATTTTTTGGTTTACTTACATATTTTATTCATTATTATATACTTTATACTATAACATGTTCTTTTTTGATACGTTTTTAGAGACAGAATATCTGTTTTTGTTTTTCTAAAATGTTTATCAACAAATTTTAACCATAATATTATATTAGCGAAAAATGTTACCTATAAAAGTACAATATTTTAAAAATACCTATTTAGAATGTTTTGAGATGCATTTAGAGAAGTATCTGAAGCATCTGAAAAGTATCGTGTATAATACCTAGCCTGTATATTTATAAGCTTGCATAAGGCAATTGTACTTAACCGAATTAAAAAAAGAACTTTTCAGTTATTTAAAAAATGTCATTCGAATTGTAGTTTGCATCCGATCTAGCTGCAAAGCAATTTATTATAAACATAATGGATTTTATAATTGATTATTAAAATAGAATATAGTATTGCTGAACTACTTCAAGGAAGAGCCTAAAGTAAAAGCCGATACGTTACTTACTTTTTTCGATCTTATAAATACAATAATAATATGATGTCTATGTGTGTGTGTGAATACCTATCTCCCTGCAAGACTCTTCCCTTGTAGGTAAAACAGCCCCAATTTCATCCTGACATTATGAGAAGGATGCCTCTCAGAATTAACTTAATGTATGCTTGAATAGATTCTGTACATTATTGTTGCCATCAACTCATTCATATATCATTAACATTGTGCACTATACCCATCAACTTATAAATGCCTCACAAAATTTACTGGATGAGACAAGTAATTAACAACACATAAAAAATGTCATGCGTTTGTTTTCCTCATCTTCTTCTAAATTGTTCTCAGTCCCTCCTTTCCTTTCTTTCCCTTTTCTAACATTCGAAAGGATAGGAATCAATCATTTTATAGATGTTGTTTTTAAGTCTCAAATTATGTAGATATTAGCACTATTAAGAGCAACAAACGCGGTAATTCCTTAGTCTATTTAATATTGCACGTCTTATTCCTTTAATTTTATTAAATGTAGTAAGTGTGCTGAATATTTTAATTGATTCTCCAAGTGATCGTATAAATAGTAAAGTTTTCAAAATAATTTAATCTCGAGTATTATAATATTATGCCTCCAAAGAAATATAGACGCAATAAGCTATTAGTATACATAATTATAATAATTTCTACATGAATGACCTTCAATGATGATGTGTAGACCAATACATGCGCAATATTAGCATACGCTGCCGAAGTATAGCTGTGTTTGTTTTATGCATTGATGGACTATACAACCTGCCATCTGTATACGTACATTATGTACAACTCGCTTAGCATTCCATCTACTATCACTGTACTATTACTTGTATGCAGTGTCTGCGGTAGAGAGCTATATATTAATATTCAAACATCGTATTCAGCTTATTGATTTTCCCTGATGTAATGCTTTTTGGGGATTGTGGAGAGAGTGAAGCATTACGGCTTGCGAGAGGGGCCTCATGTGACTTCAGTGGGAACATGAAACACTCGTTGCTTTTTCATAAAACTCTACATCATATTAGTATATTGACCTTATTGCATCCAGGAATATCCATCTTTACTAAATTCATGTTTTAAATAACTAAACTTTCAAAGGAAACATTTTCTGTATGCCCTCGTATGCCCTCATTATGGTTTTTTTAATACCTTTTATTTCTTAATTAAAGACTTTCTTTTTTTTTGTCAAGGAGTTTAACTTTGTTGAATATAATTGTATCATTCAGTAAAGAGAAGACTATCTTAATTGGTATTTCAAATTAAATGTTATAATTATGATTTGTATGGTGAGCGTAAATATTTTTACTTTATTTTTTAATTGTTTTGTGGGTATTTTTCTTTCTAGTTTTATGATTTGTTTGATTCCCACTTTTACAATTAACTCAATCGACTAAAATAATATATTTATTGCTTTTCAATCTTTTTTATCCCGGAAATATCATAGTTGATGTATGTTCACGCTGTTAAGGATATTTTAAAAATAGGAACATTTTAATTATAAATTATGCTTAGTAGTAAAACTAAGAGTTTTGTTAAAACATTGTGTTTTTAAAGTATATTTTGATGGTTAGCATCAGTTAGATACAGCTATAAATATTGACTTTCAAAGTATACTTAAAGATGTTGCAAGAAAATATACATTAATTAATATCAATTATATTCTCATACTAATTTAATTTATTTCTTACTTGTATATTTAAAAAATAATTATATCTGATTTGTTTACTTATGAGATCAATGGAATCATGTTCAAGAATTGCAATATTTTAGTGATTTATATTAACAATTATTAATATACGGAATGGTGATAACGGTATGATAACTGTAGTAATCATTCCAGTATTACTTGTTTTTTTTCCTTTAGGTTGATGGCCTTGATCTCTCCCATGAATATATATCGTATATACATGTTCTTTAATCTCTGCTTGTATATGCAACGTATTTTTTGTTTCCTTAAAGCGCTACTGACCTTGCTTAAGCAATTTGCGGCGCTATATACGAATATAATAATAATTATTATAATGAACATACTAACTTTATTTTTATTATTAAATTATTTAATAAAAAACAACATAAATTCACTAAAAGGACTAAAACTGCAACGGTTATTCTTGATACTTTTCCTTGCTTGAAAATTTACAATGCTAGATCAATATTGAGTTTAGAAAACATTTTCTCACAGAATTAATATGGAACAGAATTTTGACATTACTACGTAATCATATATTGACATGGTCATGCCTCCCCTTCCCAGATCCGCTGCCCCCAGTACCTCCTGCAAGACCCACAGTGCTCTCCCCTGAACTATCGAACACCTGGCTCGCAGCATCTGGTAGCGAGGTAGATCCCCAACATCTGGTAACATCCCCGCTCACCATCAACACCGAAGATGTTGCCATCGAGACCAACACCGCCGCGATAGTCCGATCCCCGCCGCCACCCCCACCCCACCATACTGAGGTGGTGATGCGGGGAGCAAGTCCGCCCCTTCTAATTTCCCCCGGTGACGGGGCTGGTGGAGGGGGCGAGTCCTCGTCTCATATAGGGGGTCCCAGTCTGCGTCGTGCCAACTCGATCAACTCGCAGGGGAGTAAGGACCGAAATCTTACCAACGTTCGAACTCTGGGCAATCGTCACCTTATACATCTCGTTAAAGGTGAGGTCGTTGATAGGTATTTCTCCTAATGGCTCTAATTGCATGCTCAAGTAGTAAATAATACGATAAATTTATTGAGAAAACATGAATATGTATCTACATATCATTAGTAACTGTTCAATAATATCAAATAGAAAGGGACGCAACACACACTTTGCAATAAAGCATATAACTTCGAACAAATATTACTTATTAAATGCGCACAGAAAGTTGCACCTTAATAGTGTCTTACTATTTTGACAAAACTCTAGTATTGTGTTATATTTTATAAATCAGTGCATCTGTGATATTCCAGTTAATGTTTTCAAGCTCTTCTGGGATGTATGTATGTTTATATTTTTATAATTATTATTCACATGTAATTTCCTACGTAACATTATATTCGCTATTATGTTATGTTTCTTTTATATACAATAACTTGGTACTAAGTAATTATGTATGTTTTATTGTATATCAATCGATATTTAATTTGAGATATTCTCTTGATGAATATCTGCACTCGAGTTGAAATTTTCTAAGTTTTAAATTAATTTATAAAATGCCAATCAATGTGTTATTTTGACTGACGTTACATGCTACATATTATTTCTCTTGTTGTGTACATCAATTGCATCTATTAAGCCAACTTATTGATATTAGAGTTATCGTATAGTTAATAATAATAAGGTTTAAAATATAATTAATTTACGAAACTTCGGAATAATTTTTTAATAATTATTATTTCTTAAACCATGATAAGCGAATGTTAATAATCGAAGTCTATAATATGCAACTTTTGTCTAACTAACTAGTGCCTCATTAGTGTGCTGTTTGTTGTATGCCATAATATGTCAGTTATCTCGGACAGTGTAGTGCAGAGATTAACTGTAGTGTTGATCCCAGTTGGCAATAATTATCACCAGCGGGGTCGTTGGGTGGGTTGTCTAGTATTACCCCCCCCCCCCCCAACTCCACTACCATTCCAGGAAATTGACAGTCTGTTTAGGCATGTGTGCCTGCTAATTGCTAACAGTGACTTACTCCTTTTTTGGACCTGCCTGTTAATTTGCCACATAAACAATTTTGCCCAATATCTATTCTTGTAAAGTTATTATGTAAAATAATATGTTGTATGTATATATTTTCTAGTGTGGTATCTCTCTTAAATTATTGTGCGCTTTTTTCTAATAATGTTATGTTTCTTCAAAGTGGACGCATTAAAAATGTATTGAATCAAACCAGTTTGACATGGTGTAAATGGTGAAACCCTTTCAAATTTATAATCGCGGTTCCTATTAATAGACCGAATATATTTTCATATAGTTTAAATGAATTGTTGGGTGCAAGTTTTTAAATAGAGTTTATAAATACAAGGCCCTTAACTTGAAATATTTATTTTTAATATTTATTATAATTTATGTTGTGTACTATAAAATTCAAATAATAATATGCTAAATTATTGTGTATATTTTAACTTAAAATAAAAAATTAAATACATGTCCTCATATTTTTACTATAATAAGTGCAAACGTGTGTACTAAAAATGTTGTCGTCCAAATTCTCAAAGTCTTATCGATTCTTATAGTATTATGCATTTGTGTTTTTTGCTTTCTACTTCATCATTTTCAAGAGAATCGGCTTTTTATGTATTTTTTATTTATAAAAACGCGCGAGAGAAAAATTGACAACGAAATACATTTTTACTACAATATAAACAAGCACAAAAGCATAATATGAAAATGTACAAAGCATAGCTATTGAATTCAGATGTCAACTAAATCGACTAAATGTTCTTCTTGTTGATGTTCTTTAGTTGTTCTAAAAATAGGCCATACTGATATTTTTATAGACTCTGTTTATCATTGTAAACATTTATAAATGTATAAAATATTTCGAATAAGATAGCACCTTTTCTAAATTGTAGATTATTTAATTATTTAATATATTTTCGATATCAAGTATTCTAAGGCGGGACAGTTATATTATTGTGAATTGTTGTATGTTAACAGGTTCCGGTGGTCTGGGGTTCAGTCTAACAACGCGGGACATTCCTACTAGTGGATCCACTCCTGTGTACGTGAAGAACATTCTACCCGATGGTCCAGCCATTCAAGATGGTCGCCTCCATGCAGGCGATCGCCTACTTGAGGTTGATGGCCTTGATCTCACCTGGAAAACTCAGTCGGAAGTTGTTGTCATTCTACGTGAGAAGAAATCCGGAGACACAATTGAACTTTCTATATCGCGGCAGGAGGCCTCATCTGTCAACTCTTCTGATGACGATGCTACGTTACCAAGGCGACAGGTTAATTAGCTGGTTTCTTTTTAATGTACTATCTAATATTGATAATAAAACTATTTCTGCCGTTAATAATATTTATTGAGGAAGACGTGATCTGTTATTTTTAATATTTTAGCCTTTTCTTTATCCTGTATTTCTTATTAACTTTATTTTTCATTTTCAGTAAATGTGTAAAAAAAACTTGTAACTATATTTATATGTAATTATAGGCAGAAGTTACAGATTGAATGTACAACATTTAGGAGTTATTCAAACTTAAATGTAAAATGATTAATATTGCAATGAAAATTTAAGTTTATTAATATCTTCGCAAATTGGAGACTTGCGACTAAAATAATCTACGAATATATAATAGTACTGACTAAGTTTTAAGTAGTATAAATATGTATTAAAATTATTTTAAATGTTAATTTCAATTTTAATGTTCGATTCAATCTAGAAATTAGTGGGACGTGGGATATTTTCAGTACGGGAGTTACTTCTGAAAAGTATTAAAATTTGAGTACAAAAGGTTTGTTTTACTCAATAAATTGCTACTAACCAATGATTAAAAAATATGTAATGCTTGTATTGCGCAACCAGTCACAAAATGAGATATTAACATTTTATCATTTTCCCATATTAAAGAATGCGACGATTTCTATGAAATTGCTTTCATGTTCGTGAAAATTCATATGTTTAATAACATTGTAAATTATTTTTATTTTTAAATTACATATTATACATCATTTTAATTCCCCTAACCTTGTACCTAACCTTTCAGACATAAACCATATTACATAGTTTCCACATGCATTTAAATTAAGGTTCTTACCATAATTTTGACTATAAATCTATTAAAAAGGTCTGATAGATGAATTAAAATTTATTTATAAACTTTATAAACTACATTTATGATTTATGTGTTTTTATTTTGTTGCGTAAAATACATGGAGAATTTAAATAATGTGCAATATTTATATAAGTTTTAAAAGCTCACTCTTATGAGTGCTATATCACAATGTGCAATATGTCAAACAAAAATTAATTTATTATATCTAAAATATGAATTTTCACGAAAATCAGAGCAATTTCATAGAAATCTCCGTATTCTTTAATATGGGAAAATATTATAATGTTAATATCTCATTTTGTGACTGGTTGCGCAACTCAAGAATTACATATTTTTTAATCATACATTAGTAGTTTTTCTTTAACATAACAAACCTTTTGTGCTCAAATTTTGATAATTTTCAGAAGTAGCTCTCATACTATTTGAGTACTTCTGTCTATATATTATTGACAACTTTTTATTATTTTCAATTATCCAATCAATTTGTTATAGCTGTCAACGGCAGGCGGGAGCAGCACGATGGGTGACCTCTACGACCCGGATCTACATGTGTTCACTGTGGACGTTCATCTCCTTCCAGAGACCACCGCCTCTAGTCACCTCTACTCCTCAGCAGGTGGTGGTGCGGGTGGCGGTGGCGGCGGTGCTATGGCGGGGGGCTCGTCCTCCTCCAGCGGTGGGAGTGTGAGTAAGCCACCGCCCACTTTGGGTATCTCTGTGAAGGGCCAGGGCCCGCCCAACAGTCGGGGCACGCAGCAAGAAAATGGAGTCTTTATCAAGACGCTTATTGAAGGCGGTGCCGCTTATAGGGTGCGTACAATTGATAACTTATATAGTTTGCACATCTAGATAGAAATCCACATTTATAAGTGTCCGCAACGTGAAAAACGATTTTAATTTTAAAATGCACAAAATGTTTAGTTTTATATGATATTAAAAAGCTCTTTGAAAAAAAGTAACTTCTTGTTCACAGAATAGAACGGAACGAATCTTTGTTAAAATAAAGGTAAATAATAATATAATATACATTATAAATGTATATAAAAATAAACACAAATATATAACTAATTAAAAATAGATTAATAAATAGTTAATTATACATAATTTATATAGAATTAATAAGAACTTTATTTTAATTTATTGAGATCTCATCACAATAATGATTAAAAAGCACAAAATAATTTCTCCCTTTAATCTATTTTTACTTCTAGACGCTAGAAACACCACATCTTAGTTCTCCATATAGCTATTGAAAAGCGACTTATTGTTATATTCTCTATAAAATCTTACGTTAGAAATGTTAGATTTTTCTATTTTTTAAACAGGACACTATTTGGTATGCTGCACATTTCTTACTCCCCATTTTGAATCCAATCTAAACTTTGGTTTAGAGTAGATAGAGTATTTTGCCAATATAGATGATCTAATTCACATATTTTAACTCACAAATCTTATAGTCTTTATAACGACAGAAATATTTAAATTCATACACTTCGCTTTCACAGACTTAATAACTAATAAATTACGACTCAACGTATTATGAATATTAAAATATACTGATTTCACAATTTTTTTGTCACTATAACTCTTACATCGCATTGTTACCAGATTTTATACTCAATATCAAAATTTACAATTTTAACGCATTTCTGTTATTACAGTTTTAAAGGTGTATTAGTTGTAGACTAGATCTAAATGTGATATATATAAATTTGTATATACTACATACCTTTATCTATTATATTTTCATTGGAATAAACAGTAAATCCAGTTGATTGTATTGTAGTTGCATATTTAGTAATGTTTTTTAATGTTTTAAATTGGACATAATACATTTATTTTTTAACTTTATGTATAATTTTTATACTGCTTTTTAATAGAATATTACAGAACTATTTTTTATAGTACTTTAATAGCTTTTTGACATGTACTTTTTTCTGAGCCTTACTTAACTGTTTTCGAATAATCTATTAATACCTATTGTCAAGGATGACACCAACTATAGCATTGTATTACTTTGGGCTTATAGGACGGACGCCTGAAAGTGGGTGACCAGCTCCTGGAAGCCAACAAGGAGTCTCTCTGCGGCATGTCAAATTCAGAGGCTTTGGCTAAACTCAAGAGGACCATCCACGCAAGCCTAGCCCAAGGGGAGTCTGTGATACATCTTCTTGTTGGGCGGATCCCTGAACGAACAACCTCGGTGGCCACGGTGAGTTTACCTCTTTGTTTCTTTCATTTATTCAAACCCGTTTCGTATAAGAGGGTTTTTATTTAACATAATATAAGCTAATAGATGAAATATATGCTAATTTTATTGATTGCAATAATATTATTATACCTTTTTTCAAACATTACATGTTTGATTCCTTTTCTAGTTAATTGTTTACGGAAAATATCAATTGATTTAAAATGACTCATATTGATTTTAAAGTTTGTCATGTTAATTGTTGATCAGCTATTATAAGTGAGAAAAATATCTTAAATGTTACACAGTCACTATTTATTTAACTTATTTGTATTTCTTGTTCTCTACATGATATTCTCTTATACCCAATCCATACCGGTCTCTGTTGCACTACCATATCCTCATTAGCATTTTCTGTATAGAATAGAATACTTGGAATGATAAGAAACATGTTTTGTATCACATTCCATTGAAAAAATGAGTAAAAATGTTTCATTTTAAATTTTAAACATGTTTTGAATTTCATGTTTTCTGTAAAAAAACTTATTTTTATTGTAGGTACTTTAATAGATAACTAATCAGTTCTGATGTCTCAGCTTATAGCAAAACTTAAAACATTTGCTTAATAATTTTCGTTGTAACCAAAAATTTAAACAGTTTCCATTAAATTATTATTTTTTCATTTTAAATTTATGATGTACTTTAGTAGATTATGTGATCTACCTTTTTTTAACTATTATCATGAACTTATTTATACTATAAGGGTATAATTTCTTTCTTACATTGGAGAAAATTTCCTTCATTGGTTTCAAAAACATTCTTTTATTGCTTTCCAGTTTCGTGAGCTTTAGTTTATTTTAACAACTATTTTTTTATTAATCCTATCGAATAAGAAGAGACACATCTGCATAATACCGAATATAAAATAGAATGGAATATCACAGAACTAGAATATTTTCAAACTAGAATAATGATCAGTGATATTTTAACATTTTTTAAGTAACTTGTTTGCCTACTTTTATGATATGCCTAATAATATTATAGTATTTGAAATATAGACTATTGTGGAGTTCTTGGCCATAAATAATTTTTTACAGAAAATAAAAAACAAACAAAAAATAACTGTAATTAAATTTATATATCGTTATACTATCGTAAAGGATAGTGAGATGCTTGATAATCGTGGTGTGGTTGCGGCCGCCAGCTTTTAATAGTGTATAGGG
>JAYRBW010133901.1:0-15708 GCA_036023295.1 Invenusta paracnida
TACTTCTTAAACAATTTAATTGCTGTGAATTTTAGAAACATTATTTTGTAAAAGCTTTTGGGTAGACGAATAGTAGTATAAAACTGCATACAAAATCAATAAGAGTCGAAACTCTATGTATAATTACTCAATGATTGATATCAAGGTATAAATATGTTAAATGAACCTATTGAAATGAATATGAATATTTATATTTTAATAAATACATATTAATATATTTTTATTTATAAATACGTTTTATTATTCTGAAAAAAATTACGAATTTTACAGCGCATGTGTAAAATATAATTCATAAAGTATTGTACACATTTACAAGCGTCTTAATAATTATTTTTTGGTGCGGACGATATGTATACTTCATAATATAGTATAATAAATTTAAGAAAATACAAAGAATGATTGATTTGCTTTGTCAAGGTCGTATTAGTCAACTGTACTAGAAACGTATTGTAGTAACATTATATGTGCTAGTATAATAAGTTTGCCTGTTTTGTACACATTATATTCATATTATCAGTTAATTTTAAAGTGTAAATTTTAGAAAATACTATATAATGAAATTAACGAATGAGTGCAAAAGAGCTAGAACGAGTGCCACAATATATATTTGCTTGCCAGTATAACTATAACACATTTAGGCTTTCTACAAATATATATAATGTGTACAAGCACATACAATTAAGTGTACTTAATCTCCTTCGTATTTCCATTACATTTTCTGCATTAAACTTACTGTGGACATTATATACTTTGACAGTGCTCCAACTCCTGTGGCCAAGGATTTCGCATTCGCCGCATCCGTTGTATCGATCGGTCAGGTGGGATCTGGCCCCCGAATGAGTGCTCCAGTGGAAGTCGCCGGAAAATTAGCGAGGCTTGTATGGGCCAAATAAACTGTGTCAATAAAGTGGATTGGGTGACTGGGGACTGGGGTCAGTGTATGGGCATCTGTGCAGAGGGGAAACGTTATCGCGCAGTGGCTTGCAGGTGGCGCCATGGAGAAGACTATGCTGATCACAGGTTCTGCAATGCCAGTCGATCCATGCCCAGCAATGTAGAGACATGTCAGTTGGGTTCCTGTCACTACTGGTCCTTCACAGGAGTCACTAAAGTAAGTGGAGTGAGTCTTCTTAGATATAAACGAAATAAGTCGCGATTTAAATATAAATGCTTTTTAAATATTTATGCTCGCTTAAATAATGTAACAAGGAAGCTAAATATACATTTAACATTGCACACCCCTCATCAGTCTGAACTACCACAGTCGTATAACACTCATTGTCCGGTTTTCTAGTTTATTTCTCATTTCAATTCTGATTTATAAAAAAACTACTATCTACTTTCCTTGCTTTCTACCGCTGTTTTAGCTCATTCTGCTTTCTGATCAACTTAGAGAACTTTTATTAATGATCCTAATTTGAAAGCATTGATATTGAGGGGATTTGCGATGGGGGTCGAAGCTTCTCAAACTGCTATAAATAAAAAAGATCTTTAGTGAAAAGCGGCATATTTTATATCATAATGGAAAGATTTGACAATTTTAGCAGACATAATTTCGTCATCATTCTCGATTAGCTTATATGTTTTAAAAAGGTGTGCGATTTTAATTTTAAGTGAAAGTATTTTGACCTATATAGGTATGACCTAATCAAGGAACGACAATTTTGTAATTATTAAATTATTAACATACACTAATCATTAGACATGATGGACTTATAGCTGTTTAGAGGGATTAAGAGTGATTTAATAAGTTCAAATCAGTACAATTTTCAAACTTTAAAATATAATAATCATACTGTGACAATATTAAACTTCAAACAGTGAAAAAGGGTATCTTATTAATGATCTAAAGTACAGCCATCATTGAAATTTATATAAAAATGGCGCCAAGATTTAATTGTTACAATGCTTGCTGTTTAAAATGTATGAATATATAGATCAATAAGGAATATATCAAAAATGTAAAATTAAAAGAATATGACAACAAAAATTCTGAAAAATATCGTGGCAACGGTATAAATTATATTATTTTAGTATGTTATAAACATTCATTTACTTTTGCATTCATGTGGGTTTCATTGCTTTTGTAAAAATATTCCATTGCCAAGAATTTTTCCGAATATTTGTTGTCATATTTTTTTGAATTTACAGTTTCGATATATATGTTTTCCTTATTGATCTATATTTTCATAGATTTAAAACAGCAATCATTGCAAAAATTAAATCCTGGCGCCATTTTTATATCAAATTCTTTGATGGTTGTACTTTATATCATAAAAATCATTTTTTCTTTTGATGATCCCGTTTCTTGAGTTTCCTTTTTGCGACGCCGTAGTTTTTGTTTAGATATCAATTCATTTTTTGAAAATATTTGTATGTAATATAATAGTGGTGCCGGAAACGTTTTATGGGGCTCAAGTATCTTTTAGCCCCAATAATCACTGTATATTAATTTTCAAATTACTATATGTATGCTTTTCAGAACAAGTTTCTTCGTGTCAAATTTTATTAAGATGATTGACTATGTCTATGCACTTTAAATACATTGTTTATATTTATTTATTTTTACTTGTTTACACTTAGTTTCGATTTCTGCAAAACACGCAAGGTAAATATTTGCAAACTTTAATATTCTTTATAGAAATTAAATTTTAGTCTAAATTTCAAGCTAACATTTATTATACATCAAAAAGTTTGTACATATTTAACATTTGTTATAAACTTTATAAACTATAAAACAAAATATCTATCATGTTTTTAAAAGTTATAAGCACAATATTTTATTCCATAAAAGATAACTGTTTTTTGCTATAAATGTAATAGTTATTTTCAGATCTTTTGGCATTTTGCTTTCCTCTACATCCATATGCAATGTATATGCTACGTCCCTGCACTGTTATACAACACATTCTCCGTCTCAACCAACTTCTGCTACTATAATCGAGTCTACCCAATTCTCATATGAAAGTAAGTGGTAAGACAAAAAGACATACATTTCAAACTTCTTGGTACCAACAATTTCAATGGCTTCATTTGAGTGTCAGTCGTAGAAAGGTGTTCTGTTTTTATTGCAAATATGCGCCACAGAGAACAACCTTTTAATATTCAGCACAAAATCAGACACTGCTTTCACCTCCTATGGTTTTAAAAATTGGAAGAAGTCCATTGCGTTTCACAGAACACGCAGTCAAATGTGGCAGTCACAGAGAAGCAGTCGAATCATTCACGGCAACACGAACATCTCCGATTGTGCAACATTATCGTGACCAATATTCCAATCAAACAAGAAACTGAAAAAACGTTGTAAAACAGTTGGAAGGCATTCAAGTTTTGGTTCAACAGAAATTAGCTTTGAGAAAAGCAATTTCCAGCAACTTCTGAAATTTGTATTGACAATGAAAACTGGTTAAATAGAAGTTATCAATCTTGAGATATTTAAAATGAATGAAATATTAGAATTATTGGTTCATACAGTACTCCGTGAAAAATTGAAAGATATTTCGAATGACAATTTTTTTTAAATTTTATGTGATGAAACACGGGATTACGCTAATCGCGAGCAGTTAGTAGTATGCATTAGATCTGTATCTAATTTGTATGAATGAAGATGCTATCAGTCTCCGCCAACTTCCTGATACAAAAGCTGAGACAATTCTTGCGTCTTAAAAAGGGACATTTTAATCCCGCTTAATTTGTCAATTAGTGATTACCGTGGACAAGGATTTGACGGTGCTAGCAATTTTCAAGGGCGGATTAAAGATGTTTCTCAGGCTATTGAAAATGAGATTCCAAATGCGTTACCTTTCTATTGCTTAGCACATTGCCTCAATCTGACACTTCAGGATGTGACAAGGCAAAGTAAAGCCATTCGCGATGCCTTAAATTTCGTAAGTGTTATACAGCTTTTTAAGTATTCTCCAAAAAGCAAGTTATTTAAAAAAATTAAATGCAGCGACTCTTCTAATATCAAACCGCTTTGTGGACAGTGAGAAATGGTGCAATTCTATCTATGTTGTCCAATTATTCAGAAATTCGCCTTAGAAGAAATTCAATCTGCATCAAATGACGATTATTCCAGAAGAGCAGTAGGCTTGTTAGCTTCCATGAAAAGTTTTAAACAGTGTTTGGTCTCCATCTCAGCAGCAGAACAACTTTTCACAACGCTTCAGGGCAAACAAATTTCCAAAAAAGATGCAATTAAAGCTGCTAATGCATACAATGCGTATTTGGAATGTAATCGTTCGGATACTAATTTTGATTTCTTCTACGGTAAACGATTCTGCCGATTTAACTGATCCACCTGTACTTTGACGCAAAAAGTTAATTTCTGCTCGACTTAACGATGGTGCAGAAAACCATCATACGTGTTTTTTATGCTCTTTTGACCTGCCAAGGTTTTGATAAATCTTTGGCGTTAGAAAATCTACCCTAAAAAGGGGACATCTGTTGTATGCCTGTTGTATGACCAAAACATTGAGCTTTCTTACTGATTGATTATTGATTTTCTGTTTAATGACAAACCTTTAGCAACATGAGACCTACTCACTTACAACTGGAATTCATACGCCGTCATTATTCAGCTCTCCAGCTCGGTTCCAAAGTATAATAGAGTTGGAGCCTTTTGTTTGCCTGTTGTATGCCTGTTGTATGGATTCTTTTAAACTAAAGTAAAATCCTATTATCGTCAACAGTATTATGAAGTTTTGAACTCAGCCAAAGGAGTGGTCCCCGCACGTTTTAATCACAAGAATGTTTCCGTGATCAGAGACATTGAAACATTTATTAATGGTGTCTTTGTGGATATTCCCGAATCAGTTAGGGATAGATACATAGTAGAAGATTTGGGCTTCGACAAATTCTCCATGCAGTTGAAAATGTTTTCCAGATTTATTTGAAGTAAAATTGAAAACAGTAACCAAAGTTCAGACTATTTGTGATGTTCTGATCGAATGAGCAATCTGTGAGTAAAATTTTGCTGAGTGAAATACACACTCTGTTGAAGATTTATCTCACCATTCCTCTCCCAACAGCAACCGAAAAGACGCAAAAACAGAACCAACAATACTCATCGAAGGCATCAAGCTGAAGCACAACTTCTACCCCTCATTTCTCGATATAACCTACGGCACACGTCTTACCTTCGGAAAACATGTCAGAAGACTAGTTGAGAAAATGAGGAAGAGCATCAACATCTTAAAAGCATTGGAAATGCACAGAATGGGGATTCCAAAGTGACCTTCTCAGAATAACATATATAGTACTATGCCGATTCAACATTGAATATGGAAGCCCGGCATGGCATGGACCCCATGGATTTGCAAAACCGATATAGACAGACTAGAAAATCTACAACTTGAAGCGGTCCACAAAATATCTGGACTCCTTACAATCATCTCCCAGAGAAGCAGTTCTTACATAAGCTAATCTCAACACCATCAGCAATAGAGCAGAAACCCAGGGTACGATAGCAGTAGAGATAAGTCTAAGATTCAGCGAAGACAACCCGCGTAGAACACTCATAGAAAAACTTCAGAAAATAAGATTAAAAAAGAATGACCTCAGAGAACCAGGCAAGAAGAAATGAAACACCCTGTTTAACCCTAGCATCAAACCTTGGACATTCCCAGAAAACAAAAAGCTGGGGATGGAGAGAGGAAAAATCAATTACGACACTAAGGGAACAAAAAGCAAAAATATAGATAAGAACAAAGAGATGGCGATGAAGAAACTAGAGAACAACGGAGAGTTTGACATCATCATATACACGGAAGGATCGGCAGGAAATACAAGTTTAGCGATGGAGCCGCAACAGTCATTACACCAGAAGAAGCTAAAGCCTGATGCAAATTCAACGAACGCGAAATCAGTTTAGAACATGAAAGATGCAAAAGAATATACAAAGGAAAGATCGACCACATGAAAAAGTTAAACTTACCAAGGAAGAAGCAACAACCATCAAAAGACTGAGAACAGGACACTCTCATGAATTGAAAAGCTACCTACATCGTATCGGACTGAGTACCTACATATGATAAGTGCATAACGTGTACTGAAGAGCAAGAAACAATAGATCACATCTTCGAGAAATGCGACAGAGCTAAAAACCTCAGAGAAAAGCACATCTTCGACATTTCAAATCTTGCCGCCAATCCTGACAACTGTCTTCGATTCTGGAGAAAGTTTTAAGAAATACTCCAACAACAATAAGTCTGTTGCAATTGATAGTACCTAGTATGCTGAACAACAACGACAACGACAGCAGTTCCGCTTAGCGTACCTTTTCTATACTTAGACGTGTAAAAACCAACTTACGGACTACAATTTCAAAAAAGCGACTAAATCACTGTATCATTCTTTACATATACAAAAATAAAACCGATTCATTGGATTTTGTGCGTATTGCTTCTGAAATAATATTGGTGTGTTTTAATAATGATTATTGATTCACTTTATTCTGTTTCTCAAAACTCAACATCGGTGAAGTAATTATATATTCCCAGATTAACTTTTTTTGTGTGTTGTGTGAAATAGTTTAAACCATAATTATATATCCACATTAATTTTCATTAATTTTTCACGAATGGATATAATTATATGTTTGTTTTTTGAAATAAATGTATATTATGTTTACCACCAGTAAATATTGTTTTAAATGAAATACACATGAAAATGTAATGTTTACTACAGCGTACCGATTATTGCTACACAAACTCAGGACAATAACACTTTTTAGGGGGTGAGCAGTGCCAATATGGAATATCTTCTGGCGCCACTGTATAAGTTCATGCATACAACGTAAATAATTAGTTTTATTTTCTTATAAAATCCTGAAATAGTACAAAAAAGTATTCTTTTGATAATTGTACGATGCATTTTTTATTTTAATTGTATGTAATAGCGCCGCTGACATTGCTGTGGCAATATGAGGCGCTCTACAGATATATACTTATTATTATTTATTTTTATTAGTTTAGTTTACATGGAATTTATTAAATATGTCTAAAATTGTAATCGTATATTTAATTATGGAACATGTTTTAATGATAACTTAAAATGATTTGCAATTGGAAAAATTCTTGCAATGGAATACTTATATAAAAGCAATTAAACCCACATGAATGCAAAAGTAATTGTTTTAAGTATAAGCCAATTTTTATAACATATTAAAATAATATAATTTATGCCATTGCCACAACTTTTTCAGAATTTTGTTGTCGTATTTTTTATGAATTTTACAGTTTCGATGTGTTCCTTATTGATCTGTATGTTCATGCATTTTAAACAGCAAGCATTGTAACAACCAAATCTTGGCGCCATTTTTATACCAAATTCTTAAATGGCTGTATTTCCTATCATCAATTTAATTTTAGCTATTTTCTTTTGAGGAGCTCGTTTCATGACTTTCATTTTTGCGACGCTGTCGTTTTTGTTTAGATTATTATAAGATTAATTTCATGAAGAAAATATATTTTCTGATAACACGTCAATATCAATCAACAAGACTTATGAAAATAATAATAATATTAATTATACGATGCGGTAGTATTGTAACAGTGTAACTACGCTCGTCTTTGCCAACGTCTCATAGTTCTAAGTATTGTACCCTTTTTAGAGGGCATGGCCTTGCCTCATGGTCAATTAAGTCGGGTATGCTGTTTTTATATCACATGTGCGAGAAAACTTCTAGATGCAACTATTTTTTCTACTAATGCCAATAAGAGAGATGAAAATACACTGACTGAGGCTATAAACGATGGACATGGTTGCATTACTACTGTCGCAAACAATGGCATTTCATACGTATGAATCTTGAGAGAAAACTGAACCAATCTGAATCAAAGTTTACCGGTTATTTAGAGTCTAAATTTAATTACTGTATATAAACAATACAAACTATTCAGTATTATATTATGCACCTTTTAGTGCAGTGCGTCCTGTGGGTCTGGCCTACTCCACCGCTTCGCTCGATGCATCTTCACCGATCGGTTTACTGGAATAGATCATCAGCGACCAGTTAAAAACTGTCAGGATAAAGTCGGACCTCCACAGGCACCTCGTACGGAAGCATGCCACCATCAGCCATGTCCAGGGCATGAATGGCGGCAGGGATCCTGGTCGAAGGTGGGTACACTTGATAGGGAGCGTCCAATAGGGAGCCTCAGCAGTTTTTTCAATAATTTTATTTTTAATCATTTTAAGTGAAAATGTTGCTCACCAAACATGTCTTTGAATTTGATAACTTAAATAGTTAATCTTTTGTCCATGGCATACAATTTTTGAAAGCCAACTTTTAAGAAACTTGTTATTTCAAACAAATATATGTTAGTATATATAAAGATCGGATTTAATTAGATAAAAATAAAGAGACTAAAGAAGATGTCATTATGTAAAGATTGTCAGGATCCTTCTGACGGTTTCATAATTTATAAATCAGGAAGAATTGTGTTTTCTTTTCCAACTTCAGTCGGTTAAGCTTATGTCATCAATATAGTTACTATTCCTAAAATTTCCAATCGCAATCAGAATCCGTCTGATGAATCTATCGTTAACCTTTTATCTTTCTTATTTCTTATTATTTAAGTCTGCTGAGTTTTTTTACTTCTTGATGCCTTCCTATCTATAAGCTATAAGTAAAGGTTCTCTAATTGTGTCATTTTTATTGTATAAATTATGTACCAAATATTTTACGCAATTAGATTTTGTGGATATAATTGTATGAAAATTAAAGTTATGAATTGTAATATTCTGTTTTGGTTCATATTGAAATTCTGTAGTATTGATTGGATATCGATTCTACATATTAATTAGGGGCGTACTACAAGGTGCTCAACAGTATACATACCTTACAAATCAGGCGTAATGAGCTATATAAAGGGCGCTTATAGTGCCCTTATTAGGAATAAGCGTATAACGCTCACAATTCTGTTAAATATTTGTTATAGTTTGATATTTTCTGATTTATTTAATTTAAAAATAAACTCTCTTGAATATGTAGCTTTGATTCATCAATAACTGCATTATAAATGTATCATCTAATATTATAAAATACTAGTTATTTTATACCTCTTGGTGTATTTTGCATTTTCAGTGTAACGGTCAATGTCAATTTGGGATACGTGAACGCAACGTAACTTGTACGAAAGTTGTCAAAGGACTGGATTATGAGAATGACACTATTGTTGAAGGCATCTTTTGTGACGGCCTCAAAAAGCCTTCGGAGGAAGAAATTTGTTTAATTGATTCTCTGTGTGGCGTCTGGTACACGGGTCTTTGGTCAAAGGTAAATGCACCTACATACTTCACTAATAAAGCATAGTTAATATTTACCTCCATGTTTGAATTATATTCTGTGATAATTATAATAGCTATAATGATTGATATACACACATAGATGTGAATAACTTACATCAATATATTATTTATATATAATTATCAGTAATGATAATCTTATGTGGGTTGTTTTTTTAATATTGTATAATTTATGATTCTATTTTGTCTGAGTGCTTATGAAATTCAGTGATCATCTCAAATGATATTAATAGCTACTTTCCCCTTCGAAATGAACAGTGTTCACGAAGTTGCGGTCTTGGAGTTCGACATCGATCTGTGGAATGTCGGTCAATTTCAAATTCTTCAGTAATCCCAAATTCTTTCTGCCAGTGGAAGCGCCCTGAGGATTCTATTGATTGTGAAAAGCCCGATTGCCAACATTCTCTTCATTGGAAGGCTTATTACATTAGTGATGTGAGTTTCAGAAGACTGATATTAATTAAGGTTCAGTGACCAACATGACCTCTTATCTAAGCATGTGTTCTTGACTATACTAACTCAAATTGAATATATGCAGAATTTACTCTGAGTTTGTTAGTGTAATTGTTGTTTGTAACAAAAGGTTAAGTATTTGTACGTGAATTAATTCAACTAGGTTATGATTTTCTGCTTCTTTCTCATTAATGTATCTTTTTTTCTTTTGAGAAAATGTTTAAAATTTTGAAACAACAATTACATGATCAATCATTGATATAAAATGTATAAAACTATTGATTGCATCATAATATTTATCTAAAACGCATATTTATTGCGTAACAAATAAATGTGTTTATATCGAAATATATATTAAATTTCAAAGACTGCAAAAAAAGGTAATTCATTTACAAGTTTCGTATAAAATTTAAATATATAAATCATTTTTTATATTCATCAATTTAATTAAATATTTCAGTTACTTTATTACGTTTTATTAAGTACAGAAATTATTATTTTGTTAATAAAAAGTCCATTGAATAATAAATGATTCATCATGAAACATACTGAACCGTCATTGTATTTACTATTTCATAAAATATAGCATCCGTCAAACATGGGTTAACAAAAATTAGCAAATAAAAAACGTGTTTTACGAAAGTTAAATTGTAATATTTTGATATTTAGAAAATTGCCTCTACCCAAATGACAATATAACATATATCAATAATTAACATATCTATTTATTCGCACAGTGTGTCACTGAAAAGTGTGTACTCGGCATACGCTATCGAATCCCTCTTTGCAATTCACCTAATGAAGGTGGTCTGGTCTTTTGGAATAACTGCAAGCACCTAGGTATTCTCCCTGAAAAGACCGCTTGTATCCCAAATAACTGCAGTCAGTATCGATGGTCTACGGCTACTTGGAGTCAGGTGAGATCTTCTATTCATAAACTATATTCAAATTTAGTGCTATTTAAAATAAATGGGTATATTTTTACATTTGGGTACTGTTAACATTAGATTTAACGTGATTGCCGACAGAGGCACTGATCTGTATATATATGTAGGTATTTTCTAGTACCTACCAGATTGGATGTATTACATTTTAATACTATTTAAATGTCCTAAAGTAAATTTCATAAAGTAAATTTCCTAAAGTAAACATAAGTTTCACTTTTCACTTGTATGAATGTGTTAAAACTCTAATGTCATTATTATTTTTTATTATGTTACCCTTCCATCTTTTTTTAACTGTTAATTAGAAAGGCTTAGAAAACACCCAAAACGTTTGGACTAAGTTAGAAGAGTGCATGCTGGTAGTATATTTGATACTAATAAAACATAATTCTGTAACGGGTCTATTTAAAAAATAAATTGATTATGAAATAACCATTCCCAATTTACTACTAATTTACTACTAATGTATATTTGACCAAAAGATATAATTAAAAATATTAAAATCCTATAAAGTATTTCCTTGTGAGTATTAATTTTAAATTGAATTACTATACAAAGACCTATCTAGTAATATCTATGCATAATCTGGAGAGGTGTATGTGTAGTTCAAATCTGAATGAATTATTTATTGCCATTTAAAGGTACAAATTAAAATGAGGTATTTACTATACTCCATAATATATCAGTGTTTCCAAAGCATCAAAGGATCTGCTGGAGTCTCTTATCGCAACATTCTCTGCATTGATCAATTCGGGAAAAGATACACGAGGAGTCACTGCAACCATCTGCCAAGGCCTGATATCAGAAAAATGTGCACCTACTGTACAGGTACCAGTTAATCCTATTATTATAGTTCATTCTTTCACATATTTTAAAAGCTTTTTGTGCTTTATATTTCAGTTACATGGATTTTATTTGGTTGTTTTCTACAATATTAAATATTTTAAGTGGAAATGTGTGTAATTTAATTTTAATTGCAGCTGACATTTATTTTTGCAACCACTTATTATAATTAATTTTAGAAATTACAAAAAAATTTGAAATGACATAAAATTGCCAACAGAAATTTGGAGTTTTAATTTCTAAATTTCAAAGACCCATGAGAGCATTATAATGAATTTCATCGTATGAGAAGAAACTGATGTTTGAAAGAATTGTTCCTACCTGTATATTTTATATATTGCCGATACCTATATGTTCATATTTTCCATAGCAATCCTACCATGCCTCATGACAAGGGTGTAAATAACCTAAAGTTAGGTATTATGACCCTTATACTTTAGCACAATATAATGACCTTTTATTATGTTAACTTGTTACTTTGAAAATAAGCTATTTTTCTCTGTTACATATTGAATTTTACTGATAAATATAAATATATCATAAAACGTCAATGGTTTGTCTCTGAACATATCTTTTTTTTATAGTTTAATTTTTCTTGATAACATAAAGTTATTTAAGTGAGTTTAGTAAGTGCTATTTGAGTATGTGCATTATCATTATATAAATTTGAATCAACTTTCTTTAACTTTTAATCACTTTAATGTGGCAAGTTTTATACATTATATATATATATATATATATATTATAATTGTTTTATATTCACTAATGTTATCTATATCTTTAATTGATTTATTCAGCGTGAACTCGACAAAAATATAATCACAGAAACCCTCTTATATTTTTTAGAGAAGAGAATAAAATTATAAACAACATGTGTTTCTTTTTGTAATAACGTTATGTCTTACAATATTCTCACTTCAGTTATTTCTCTTTCACTACATTTTGGCAATAGTACAATTTGTAATTTGTAATCTCAAATTATGTTTTTTGTGTACAGTTATATAATTACAAATTATTCATACAAAAAGCTTACTTGCAGATTTTTATGTAAGAGCTCAAAATATAAAAAAAAATCATTTGTGGTTAATAGTATATAAATATGTTCTTAAACTTATTTTACTTTTACTTTATTTACCTTTATGAACATTGATAAGTTTTATTTAAATTAAAACAATATATTACTACTCATATATACTACTCATATATGCTACTCATATATGCTAAAATGATTTCAAATGATATCTTATGGGAGCTCTCTTATAAATAATTGGACTCCACTTAATTTGAAATAAAATGTCAAAGTTTCCATTTCTTTTAAACTTCAGGATCTGAATGTTATCCGAAATCCTGCCTGGATGTGCGAAACAACTATCACACCCGATATGATGGGGACTACGTTCTGGAGATTAACGAGCGTCACATTACTGTGAGTTCACCTTCACATGATACTCAATCTTCTTATCTTTATGTTAAGTTAAAAGGGCTTTAACAAGATAGAATACTTTGACAAATTAATATTATTATTGTAGTGATAGAAATAATGAACCAATAATTGCTTGTTGATACAAAAAATAGCAATCAAAAAATGATCTACAAAAAAATTGTTGATATGCAAGAAAGAAACAATTAAAACAATATAATCCTAACGTTTATTTGTTGGAATATTATATTGGAGATCATGATCACGTAACCTTGAATATTACACGTAAAATTAATAGATCTTCGACCATTTATTTGTATGACGTCTATTGCGTACTATGTATGATGTAAACTATATTTTTAAACTCCGACGAGGCCAAAATATGCAATATATGTTATCAACTATAACACTAAAATTCAAAAATATTCATTAATGAATTATTTCTTTATTAAGGTTTTAGATTTAGTTATGAACAAAATAATTTTAAGACAATACGGACGAAATCAATGCATTTGCGTATAAATCTGATTTCTTTCATTTTATATAATGGCCTTTTATATGCTATTATTTGATTGCATATAATGTATAGTTTAGCTCTAGTATAGTATTATATGTTAATGCAATATGTATATGTATATCGCATTTGAACATTTTATCTATGTTAATACCTATCTAATATGTATTTCTAAAACTGAAAAATATGAACAAAATCATGATTAAATGTCAAGATAGCTTAGGTTATGTTAATGTATTACCAAGGCAAACTCCCCAGGTATATAGGCTTCCATTTATCTTATGAATATTTCATACACAAGCAGAAAGGCATCTTTGCTATTTTTAAAACTCACTAGGGTTCATCAAATTAATTTATTACTAAATATACCAAGATTATATTCCTAAAATATTGATCATGTTTAACTTAATGTAAGAGTATTAGAAAAAACACAATATTTTCAAAATTTTAACTGATAACTTAACTTAAATTGATTTAACTTGTGTTAAAATGTTGATCGTATACCAATATTGCGTGTATAAGACAAAAGCAGCTGTTTTAGATAGAGACATCAAAATCTTCATAATTCAACTAAATGGAATTTACTTCTTTTCTAAATAGGTTTATTGCGCTGATATGGATACACCAGAACCAAAGGAATACATTTCATTGAAAAATATGAATTATGCGAAAACATCGGACTTGGTTATATCGTGAGTTCTCTATGTATTCCATTTGTCAATAAGTTATTTTATCCATTATTTCTAAATATTATGTTTTTTTCAATTAGAATATATTTCCACGTTTTTTATCTTGAAAGTATGCAAAGTTTAGCAGTCAACGTTTAGTATAATGTTTCGATAATTTTAATTACAATTTTTTAATCCATTAAACCTCTGCAAATCAATTTAATTAAATTTATTCAATATAGCAATTGTAGCAATATAGCATTATACATTATATTTTATTATAAATTATGGTTATATTTATTTATAATTCATCATAGTAATTTAATCACCAAATTCATACTATTACACTGAGATAAATTATAAACGTGTTTGTCGTTTATTTATACAGTAAGTTATGTAGAGTAGGTGGAGGGCTGCAAAACCGCCCGCTACCGACCAATCAGAATCGAGTAAGGCTTCAACCAATGACACGGCTGTAAAAATATAAAAGGAACGCTAGGAAGGAAATAATCATATATAAAAGGAATATATTCCGTTTTTGTTAATGCTAGTAACAGTCGTATCCTCGTTCCTATCTCTCTCCGACATTATGGCAAACTTATTTATATAGCCACAGCACCTACCAGTGATGCCTTCACCTCAAGCAGGACCCCATCGTTGCATTAAGACGGTCGATCGCTCAATCAACATGATCAACCTGACTACAAGCGACTCACAATCAGCGGTGCTATTAAAAAGTCCGGTCTTCTCAAGCATCAAAAGCGTCTTCAAGAATGGAGAAATTATTGGTTTCCTCTTAGTCAATGACGAGTCGGACCAGAGTCAACCACGAGACCACTTAAGTGCAAATATTGGAATGATTGAATACCAAGCGCAGATACAACTCTCATCATGTCTCACTAATGAGGAGTGCGGCATCCCCAAGACACTGCGTGAGCTATACAAGACTACACCTCTACTGCGACCTACCTTCCCTCCTCAATCAGACAAGTTTCGATTGGGCGGGCATTAACCCGATAAAGGTGAAGAAGATGACTATAGATCAGGCCGTTCCAGTTCATTTTACGATGCAACGGCATTTATTTGGGACAACACGGTGACACTAACTCAGATCCAACGTCCCATCCGAGCGTTTTAGAGCGGGTTTCTTTGGTGTAGCAGGGACTGTCTTCTTCTTCTTCTTCTGAGTTGTAGTAGAAGTCACTATCGAAACTGCCATGTCCCCCATGTAGGTGAGTTGTCATGCATTAAAAAGCAGTCGTAGGAAGGAGACACGTCCATTGAATCATATTTAGTCTGCACCAGGCGTAGGTTGAGGCTGGCCACATAGTTAGTGTCACCGTGTTGTCCCAAATAAATGCCGTTGCACCATAAAATGAACTGGAAAGGCCTAGTTCAGTCATCTCCTCGCCTTTATCGAGTTAATGCCAGCCCAATCGAAGCCGCACACGTTGCTTGACATCTTAGCCCAGTAGTTGTCTGATTGAGGAGGAAATGTAAGTCGCAGTAGAGGTGTAGTCTTGTATAGCTCACGCAGTGTCTTGGGGATGCCGCACT
>JAYRBW010133912.1:0-37920 GCA_036023295.1 Invenusta paracnida
GTATAGTATAGTATAGTATAGTATAGTATAGTATAGTATAGTATAGTATAGTATAGTATAGTATAGTTTAGTATAGTTTAGTATAGTATAGTATAGTATAGTATAGTATAGTATAGTATAGTAGGTATATATAGTAAATACTTGGAGTATTGATTGATAATAATATAGATTAAATACGCATAATTGATGTACTTGCAAATGAAGTTACAGTGAACTTCTTCCATAATTTTCTTCTCAGAGTAAACATGTTCTTGTTGCTTAGTGGCGACAATATGTGTTTTATTGAGACATTTCAGCGCAAACGATTTACTCCGATCTTGAGTCCATAGTACCTTTAGGTTGGTATATAGAGAAAATACATTTTTGGAATTTAAAACTTTTCAATAAATTTCAAGGCTTAATGAAAATGTTGGAATGTTCTTACATTTCAATCAATTAATTTAATAGACTGTTTTAGCGATAAAAAATTTTGTTTTAAAGGATACAGTTTTTAATAAAAAGGGCAAAAAATTTTATAAATCACAAACACTGTTTCAAGTATAAATTTCAAGATGTTTTGACGAATATTTTGAATTAATGTTCTAGCCTTTAGTGTCTTTTGAGCTCATTTGTGTCTTGTGCGCCCAAATTGATATATACGAATTGGTATATATATATATGTGCCCTGTGCTGATGGGGCACATGTGGGGCCCCTGATGGGGCAGATGTGCCCATGTGACCTGATTGATTAAATTAAGATATGATTTTAGGAGAGACTATATTCACAAAAATAATTATCCAAGAACAAGCCAAGTCAAAATCCAAGAATAAGAGTGTCAGAAATTAGCTTGAGAGATGTTAACAGCTCTAGAGATTAATGCTAAGGAGAATAGGCCCACTTTGGCTGCTAATAAAATGGGCTAGAATGTATAAAAGTATATTTTGGTATCAGCGTAATCGCCAAGTGCAAAGGCAAAAAATGCACTTATAATATCATGAACTTTTGAAAAGGATTCCAGGTACTTTTTGAAAAGGGGTCAACTTCGATAAAAAATTGTTTATTTTTTTTTCAACGACAGAGTCGCAAAAATGAAAGCCAAGAACCGAGCTCCTCAAAAGGAAAACAATTGAAATTATATTAGTGATATGAAGTACAGTCATTAAATAAATTGATACAATAAGGGCGCCAAGATTTAAAAAACAAAGAGTTAAAATTACATTGATGATACATAGTACAGTCATCGAAGAAATTGATAAAAATATGATGCCAAGATATAATTGTTATAATACTTTCTTTTTAAAAAACATAAACGTATAGATAATTATGGAACATATATATACGTCTAAACTGTAAAATTTGTAAACATATGACAATAAAATTATAAAAAATTCTTGGTAATGGGACATTTTTTACAAAAGCAATAAAACCCACTTGAATGCAAAAGTACTTGTTTTAAGTAAGCCAATTTTTATAACATAGCAAAATTATATAATGTATACCATTTCCACGATTTTTTTCAAGCTTTTGTTGTCATATTTTATGAATTTTACAGTTTAGAAGTATACCTATGTTCCATATTGATCTATTATACGTTTATGCAGTTTAATCAGAAAGTATTCTAACAATTACATCTTGGCGCCATGTTTATATCAATTTCTTTGATGGCTGTACTATGTATCATCAATATCATCTCAACTTTTTGTTTTTTAAATCTTTGCATCTTTTTTATATATATCAATTTCTTTAATGGTTGTAATGTACTGTACTTCATATCATCAATATAATTTTTAAATATTTTTACAAAACACATTTTCTGGGGCTCAGAAATATATATCGATATATATAAATATATATAACTATATTAAGTATCAAACTATTTATTCAATGTTTACTATGTTATGTAATGTCTTTAAAAATAAATACTAAAAAAGTTATATTTCGATAATTTCATTTAAACTACACTTTAGTATTTAAGTAGTAATTCAATTGAATATTATACATAGACGTTTTGGAATAAGAATAAATAGTTAAGGAATATGTATATAGGAATATACCTATATGATTATAACGATGTACAGCGGAATATAATGTTAAGCTTATTGCATATATATAAAAAACATTTCTTAATACCATATACGTTTGTTTTTCTATACAACTTATCTGTGACATATTTTAAATATTATTAAAAATTTGAATTGAAAATAGTTTTTGAAAAATATATAACACGTTAATACATCCTTGAAATATAGAAAGTGACGCAAGGAATTAAAATAAATTCCTTGGGCTTAAAAATGTATTAACCATTACTATTATATTTACAACAAGTATATAATGTCGGTAAACATCTCGACAATATTAGGAAAATTTAGATGAACACACTTTCGTTTGCGTCGACTGTTACTGGAAAGAATATGCACATATTTTTTTGTAATGTTGAAAAACTGGCTCATCGCAAAACTATGTTAACTACATAAAGAGGATGTCATTATTTTGTTATTGTTAATATTTGCTTACATTATATATATATATATATATAAAAATCTGTATTAATGAGTTGCGTATTCGTACTGTCATGGCAACAGTCTATTTAGATAGAAATAATAATTAAGATGCTTTGCCTATGTACGGAATATTGAGTGCATAATTACTCGCAGTACACTTTTTAAGTGTAGGAAAATAAATATGATTCTAGTTAGAGCTTTGTGATTAACATACTAATGAATATGTCGCATATATATGTTTATTTTAGATTTAGCAAGTGTGAAAGGGAAACTACATATTAATAAATAATTTAATGATATGTATTTTACAACTTTCACAACCCCTATTATAGAAGTTGTGAACTATAGTGGCTAAATACACATTTTATAAATGCTAGCTATATTTTTATTATTTTAAAAATAACTAATATATTTAATGAAATCATTGAATAAAAATTTTGAATAGACATTATTTTTTAGAAGAACGTTGACAACTTAAATATTCAATACTTTAAATGTTAAAATGTAGAATATGTCCCCCAAAAAACCTGTCACATAGAATGCAATAATTTTTAAAATTTTAAATATTTAATGACAATGGTTTTAATCATTATTCACTACCTATACATACTATTCACATTTATACTTAGGTACATATTTTGTGTTGATTTAAATAATTCAAATTCAAATTCAAATTCACATAAATTGCTTTAGATTAGTTAATTGTCAGTCAGTGAATACACGATAGAGTTTAGAATTGTGGCTGCAACATACGAGTGTGAGAAAATTATTGCTGATATAAGAAGCTTGAAGACAAGATTGATTTGATATAGAGAACCTCCGATAATTTTTATTATTGCTATAGGGAGAATAAATTGTTTCCTACAGCAACAATTTTCGACCAAAGGCGCAGTGGCCGTCCCAGTGAAAGAGGTGACGAACAGGACAATATCACCGACTCAATTGAAGAAAATTCCAGTCTATCAGTAATAAGAAGATCCAACGAATCAGTAGGGATACCATGATCTACATTACATCGCACCATGGAACAAGACTTGGGTTAGAAATTCTATCTAAAGTGCAATTTATCTCTCCAAAGCCGTTCTTGAGCTGCTGTGAGCAAATACTCGTTATCACAAAATATGACAGTAATGTGAGAAGGAATAAACTCTTCAACACCAACGCATGCGAAATATATGCAGAGGGAAAAGGTCGACAAGTGAGATTCTAACTTTGAATTAATGAAATAAATTTTAATTAAAACTAATATTTGAACAATATTTTGATAAGAAGTTGCTATAAGATATACCTACGATAGTTGTTGTAAGGATTCCTATATTACAATTATTTTCTGGAACTGCATACACAAACCTTGATTATATCACTAAAAATGTATATCTATATTTAGTTTTCATATACCCACCAATGCAATAATTGATAATAATATTATCATATATAGAGTAATTAATCATATTGTTTTTACTCTTATTGATTTTATATGCATCAATATGCATTGATTTTTGTCAATGACAAATCATTCTATTTCAATAAAGTTTGCATAAATGGGTAAGAAATTAATATGTATAGTAATATTTTTTAGAAATTTAAGATTAACTATCGAGACTTTAACAATTTTAACATGTCAAAAAATCTATAAAATGAAAGTTACCTACATTTGTATCTAAAACTTTTATACCACATTTACTATTTAAGAGATATTTAATTAAGTATAATTTTATAAAAAAATTACAGTTAGAAAATAGTATCAAACAGTTTTTAATAATCAAGAAGAGTTGCAACTCTATCTTTCAATACTTGTTGATAAGTATATTGTATGCTTATAATACTGTGAAATATTATTACAAATTGGATCAACATAGTATTTTTCGAAGTTGAATTTTGATTAAAATTTTTGATATGTTTACCGACTAATAAATACATTTACTTTTAATTATTCGTAGATTATATCATCTTCATATGATAGAGATTTTTTATGAAATGTTTGTTTAAAATATATTAATATATTTGTAAAATATTTTTCAATTTCAATTTCAATTTCAATTTCAATTTCAATTTCAATTTCATAAATATATTAGCGACACATTTTTGGTAGGGACGTGTTGCTTATATCTTAAGCATATTAAATGAAAAATATAAATTACTTTCACAATGTCCAATATAATTACATAACTTCAGCAGCCATTCTACTGTAGTCTAATTAATGGAACTAACATAATTTAATATCCATTGATAATTGTTATATTACTTTTTACTTCTCATCTATGCTTTTTAATCTTGATTGAAAGATTATAATATTTATACAAAGCGTCCCTATTACTATAAAAATTCATTCATAAATATATATTTTTCCAATAATCACAAACATGTATTTCTCCAGTACATATACAATATGTAAACTTATGTTATGAACAATATTAATTATAAGCATATATACCAATTCGACCCGTCCGAAGCCTCCAATTCCCAGAGTGGCTACAGTCTCTAGTTCACAAAGTTCGATTTGTGAGTAGATGTTTTCAGTGTTTGAACACGGTGATGCACTGCGTATAAAAATATTACAAATAATATTATTCGCACTTTACTATATTTGCTTTTGGTATTCGGAATTAACTAAAATAACTCATAAATATGGAGAAAAAATATGTTTCACCTTGTACTGCGTCGTAGTTCATCACCATAGTCTTTTTGATTAAATTCTGAAATATTTCCAATTAATGCAGTGAAATTTCTGAAGTATATAAATATAAATGATCTCATACTTTTTAATATGGTGTGATATTCTAACAGTATTACGTATTATTCATATTTGACATGTTAAGTACCCACGTTCTGTCCAGAATCAAGACTTCAACACCTGGATGCATTGCCACAACACCAGCTGTTCGAAATTCTTTACTAAAATAAAATAAATTAAATTAACTATACAAATATTATCTAAGCCATTTATAACATATATATAAATTTATGTTGAATTGAAGTAATTAAAACATTTCAGCATAGTAACAGTCAATACCGTGTTAAACCTTGGTTGGTACTGAGGCTCTTTAGAAATTTATCAGAAGTGATTCGAAAAACTGATATTTCGAGCTAGTGGGAATAGATCGCGAAAAAAAATTGCCCGATTTTTAAATGACTGTAAGGATATATGTCTTTTCTGCCTAATGGCTAATCTAACTATAATACTAATGTAGGGCTTTCAAATTCATACAAAATTCAAAATGTAGTATTGATTACATAATTATGTATTTATTAGCTTGATACCTGAGAAGAGCCTTTTCACCAAAATAGTCACCCTTTTCAAGCATTCTAATGTTCTTTGGAGTAATTGAACCTGGCATAAGTTGGTTAACTGTTACCTAAAAGAAAATATTTAAAATACCCAATATTTTAAGGCATATAAATAAGCAAAAAAACATACTATAGAATATGAAAAAGGCAAATATACATACTATAATATGAATACTTCAAAATAAACATAACAATTTGTAATAAAGGAAAAACAAGTCTATAATTTGAGGCAACCAAGAATAAATAATTTGCATTTTTGAATTTCGAATTTACCTTTCCTGATTTAATAATGAAGAATGTTTTCCCAATCTCTGCTTCCCGAAGGATGTATTCACCACCCAAGTAATACTCCTAAAATTTGAAAATCACGCATAACATCATTTGTATATAAAAAATGGTTATTTTTGAGACAACTAACACATTAAAAAAAAATATATTTTTATAAAATATTTAAATGAAAAGTAAAACTTATTATAATAGATAATATATCAATTAAAATAATAAATTAGGGTTTGTATACACAATTTTGATTTTCTGTCTAATTTACGTAGAAACTGTATTGACATATTAATATATTTTAAGAATAATAATTCTTAGTACTAAAAAATAAACATTCGGTAATTTGAGATTTTCTTATAATTAACGCTATATAAAAAATTCATTTCATAATGTGCAAGTACAATAATAAATAAATTAGAGTTATAATAAACATATAAAGAACTTACATGATTAAATGCATCCGCAACTTTCATCAACTTTTCAGGTGCCAGTCCTTTTAGGAGTGGAACACTAAATAAATATATATTTTTTATAAAAATAGGCTATAAACATAAGACGTATATTATGCTACGAGTTGTGGTACTGTAACAATCAAAACAAATAAAATTTTAATGTATATACATACATATAGCATACATATATATTTATATATACATATTATGTTGTATTTTTAATTTCTGATATAAATATATGTTTCTGATTAAATAAATATAAACCAAATATCAACACTATATAAAAAAATGACTATATTTTTAATAATTGAATCAACGGGACACATTTCAAATTAAAAATATCCTTTTACAATTATTATTGTAAATATAATTTCGTAAGTTTTTGATGTTTAATATTATCACGTTTTAAAAAACTATTTGAGTTATATTGATGTAAAAGAAAACAACATTGAATCTATTTTTCATTTTACCTCGACAAAAAAGCCAAAGTTTCTTGCTGCTGTCGTACGCTTGTTTTCATCATAATAGCTTGAAATGTTCGGCGATCCAAAGTCCAAAATGTTGCTGATGTTAAAGCTGATTACCAGCGATAAAGGGAAAATAATATTATTGTATAATTTAAAGCTTTCATCATTTAATTCAACGTTTAATAAAAAAACGAAAACGTATAAAAGAAAACTGTTTTACCTCTGACCGAAGCAGTCCTATCGCAGTTATATAGAAGTGCAAGTTCACCAAAAGTTCGTCCCAATTCCAGTGTTCCTAAGATTTCGCCTTGTTTGATAACTTCTAGCGTTCCTTCTGAAACGGGAATCATTGACTGAAATATCATAAAACTAAACGTATATGAAAACGTTTGTTAATTTTAAAAACGTGAGGAAATATATGAAACGTCATTATTGCTTCGTAGTGAATAATAAAAACTTATTAATTTTTGATCTACATATTTTAAAATTATTTGACAGCGTTCTTTTTATATGTTTTATTAATGTCTAAACATTCTAAAACATTTTTGAACAGCTGTATTTATATACATTATTATATTGATAGCTAATTGAATAGAAATTAACTTAATGGAAATCTTAAAGAGTATTTTGAGTTTCTAGAAGTTGTAAAATCTTTCTTTTGAAAATCTTAAATCGGTTCTGTTGTCTACCCAGCGTATTTTCCCTCAAGTATACAACACTTAGTCAAAATGTGTGACCGATTAATTATTTAACTGCATATGTATATTGAATGTAATGTGTTAGTGTTTAATTACACTCAGTTTATTCAATTCATTGGATTTTATGAAAACATTTTAAATTTCTAGAAAATCTATTGTTCAATAATATTGTATACCACTTGATGATATATATACTATATAACACTTGTTTATATAGATAAATATGAATATGTATGTACAATTTATAATATTCACAAATATCAACTGCGAGTTATACATAAAGGATAAACTGAGTGCTGAGAATTATTTTACTAGTAAAAGGATTTAGATTAATAGAAGAATGCAATTTAAAATATTCTAGCAATATTATTGTATGTACATATGTATAGTAATATATGAAAAAAATTATAATTGCATATGAAGTAAATTACAATCAGAAAGTAAATATTTATTATTATTTATTTTCTAAAAAAAGGGTGTGCTTCACTTTTCGGTTAGACAAATTTGTGTCTGTACAACTTAAAAAGTGTTCATAAGTTATGATTGATGAACTGTTTAGAAATTGGATACGGATAATATTTTCCAAATAGATTTTTTAACGTACAGATTATGTGTCAAATCAGGTTAAAAATAGTGTTTAATAATAAGTTGAGTATACTCTAATCCAATTATGTATTATAGGTATCAATATATTCATGATTTTCCGGATAGTAGAAGAAACATCTATATCAATTTATTATTTTATTTTATATGTGTCCTATACACAAGTTTATACATATAATATGAAAAACAGTATATATACATTGTAGTATAGTTCATTGTCAATTGAAATTTTTTTATTTGTAATTGTTGTGTTAGGATTGCTGGATTAATACTTATATACCTATATATAACCTAAATATATTAATAACTTCGATATATGTGTCTTATATTTCAATTTATTATGATGTTTTTCGTAGTAAATATCATATAATTTTGACGAAAGTATATTAAATTGAAATTAAATTAAATTAAATTGAATTAAATTAAATTCTGATTTAATATCTGAGCAAGCCTTGGGGTGAAAATATCGTGAGTACCACCTTAAAATAGTGTCTTTAGTGGAAATATTTAATTATCTAAAAATATTAAATATTAAACGATATGAACATATTTTAAATACACTTATACACTATTTATCTTACCAGCAGAAACATATAAATGTTGTCCCGTTTCCCCCTCTTTTATAATAAAGGTTCCGGGTTCCACATTCCGAACATACATGCTTTCGACAATTTCTTTAACCTGAACGGATGACAGATTTTTAAGAAAATCGTTCTCCATTATAGCATCTCGAATCAGCTGTTTAGACCTGCAATTTTTTGTTTAAAAAAAATATATATATATTAATGTAGGTCAAAACTTCAAGGGTATTAACTTTTGATTTAAATTAATATGATCAGTAGACTTAAAAGGACTATATACTCGTACTAACATATAATAACATGCATATTGTTTTGTATGTTCATATTGTTATTGTCGATGAAAAAGATTCAGAACATTTGTTAGTTTATATTAATTTATTGCAAATTATTTCTAAGTATAAAGTAGAACATAAATGCGATCAAGTTAAAACGTTTTTTGTTGTCGTACTTAAACGATTTCAAATTGATAAAAATGAAAATTGCAATATTAAAAAATGAGTTTATTTTAAGAGGCATAAATATCATGCTTATGCCATATGTATTTTTTATTGATTCAACATATCTCAAACAAAGACAGAACAAGCGCTAATTAATTTAATGATTGATTTTAATTAATGTAGGTACATATATTAATTTATCAAGTTGTCGAAATATTTTCTTAATTAATTAAATAGTAATTATAACATTATAGATTTTTTATTTATTAAAACCATTTAACAATTTATTGACGATTTAAAATTTAATACATAACCAGAAAATTAAGGTTAAATATATAAATTACATAGTATAAACCATTTAAAGTAATGATTATTGTATATTAGTTTAATACTCTCAAAAGATTATCTGGAAGCCATTATAAAATAATAATTTAATGTATTTAAATATTTCCTTATATCTTGAACACATTTTATAGGCTTAAGTGTCAATTATTTGTGTTAAATAATATAATTGAATGATTATTTAATTGAATTTAATTAATGAATATAGTTGAGTACTATTACTTTGTGTACATATTTATAAATTGTATGATTACCGAATAAAGAAATAAACGTATAATATGGGGATTGTGAAAGAATTTTAAGATATTAATTCTTAAGATATTTTTTACAATTTTGTAATTTAAAGATATCATTCTTTTATAGAAATTAAGTTACATATTAGTATTTATCACTGACTAAAGTTGATTGAGTTCTCATTATGTAATTTGATGTGTTTACATATTTTGAGGGTATTATTGATGTACCTATGCGAATGATAGACAAACTTGATTATAGTAGAAAATAATAAAATATCGTTTAAAGTTATATAACTGCTTACCTAAAATCCTTCTCTTCGTAATGTACCAAGACATGCGTCTGTTCAACACTCTCTCCGGACACGCCTTGCTTTTTGCAACGTTCACCAGCACCGATTTGTCCCGTCATATGAGCCTCTTCATTTATCGTCGCGACTAGATCCCGCGCTTTCTCCGTAGTTTGGTCGAGCACCGACTTGAGCTTGTCAACCTCTCTAGCCAATTCTCGGACAGCCGCATCACGCTTGGAGATGTCCCGTTTGGCCACGGAAAGCTCCTGGGTAAGGCGAACAATTTCATCGTGCGCTGAACTTCCTAGAATCATTGCCGTACTTCCCTCCAAAGATTCCCTTTCTTCACCATCAATGATTACCTCACGAATGGAGTCATTTATCGAAAGATCAGGAACAATTCGACAATTGGCACTACCCATAGGGCTTGATGCATTTGATAAACTTTTGGAACTAGAAATGCTGTCTCTTTGATTATTATCGGTGCTCTTATACATTAGCCAAGGCTTATACATACTGCATAACAAGTTTTTAGTTGTTGCACGCTTGTTTTTCAAGAGATTAATTTACAGATTTTTAAAAGCAAGTGTATGTTTCTTGCAGGTATGTTATATTTTAAGAATTTACTACTCATATTAACCAATCGGAAAGATTTACCGAGAGTATAGGAGGAAGTATCAGAGTAAATCTAAATAGGTATATATTCAGTGTTTGAGAAATGACAAATTAATATAAATTTAGAATGCCCTCCTTCATATAAAACATTACAGTTACTTACAGAAGAGTTTACTTACAATATTGTATAAATACATACATATAATACAAAATGAAATAATTTACATTTACATCGGATAACTTTTTCTGAAACATTCAGTACATATATATTATCGTTATAAAATACCGATGTTTCATTTATTAGTATTATATAATTAGTTACCTAATTGAGATGAATTATTTTTGAATGATTCAAGTGCATATACATATCTGTAATTATTTGAACAATTCAACGTTTGTATATATACTGAAGATTTCTCCATGTACAACTGTTCGATACATTCTGTTTGAATAGGACCTAGTTAAAAAAACATGATTTGAGAAAAATTGGCGCCAATTTCTCAATATTTTTATGTTGAGTTTTTTTCCAATCGCAATTTTAATCAAATATGGTCGAAGAAAAAAATTATTTCTACTCGCTTCGATTTACTGACTGATAGATTTCAATTCAGCTGGATACTCTGTTCCCCAATATACAAGAAAATGTCAACCTTTGGAAATCAAAAACGTCGGCAAATATCACTTTTAAAAATGGGTACTTTGGATATATGGTAGAGTTGATGGTGTGCGGGCGCCTGCGTGGACGTTCTTGTTGCAACTGGTCGCGTGTCTTTAATATATATTTTAAATGTGATGTTAGACCATAACACTGTAGACTTGGCTCTGGCTATCATTGCTGATACTCCTTAGTTTGCTGAATAGAGCTGATGTAATAATTAATTTTGTAATATTGGAGGTATGACAACTCTATTATTATATAAGATTAGATAATTCCAGCTCATGTAAACATAATGCATTACAAAATTGCCAATATAATGCTAATAAGGAGAGTGAGAGCTCAGATGTCATTCATTATAGGTAATCTACATTTGATCATCTCAAGTAAAGACTGTAGACATCATGGTCTATTTTATAGAGTATTCTGTTGGATACGTTCCCGTTAGTTATAGCCATTATAGTTGATTGATATCTGTATGTATAGCTGCGATTATAGATGTCTGGAGACTATAATAGCCGTGCTTGCTTAGTCATTGACATAGGGTGAAATGTGAAAGCCGTCGTAACTCTTATAGGAGCTCGTCCAACTGGAGAACAATTATATAAGATATGATTTTAAGAAGATTCTTTATGTTTTATAAATTAATACATCATTTTTAGGAACTTCTCAGTGATTTGGAAGAGTTAAGACGGTTTTTGCATTCCATTAATAACCCAAAGAGTCGTAGGAGGCCATGTTTTCTGAGACATGATTGTTCTTGCACGTTTGGTGCTGTTTTTTATTATTTTGACTGTGCTAGTCCCGAAAATATTATTAAAATTCTCACCGACTCGGAAGATGTTAGCTCACGTGATTCACCAATGGGGTCGATGATATCGTCGAAATTCCTGGTAGTACCACTAGACCGCTCTCCTCCCTGGAGTCCCATTCGATGGGACTTTCGTCATATGGCAGGACGAAACGTCCCCAACGGAGCTTCTTCCCCGCTGTCCCCCGTGACACCTGAAACTGTGGAGTTTTGACGGGGAAAGCGCATAGTTTCCCACGCCCCATGTCCCCAGTTTGAATCGCTCCAGAACGCAGGAGACATCCTGCTGTGCTGGCTTGAATGGCCTAACTTCAAGCTCAGTTCCTACAATCTCGGCTTCTCTCCGCCGATCTCCAGACCTCCTCAGCTGCAAACTCCATTGCGGCTTATACCAATAGCTTCGTTTGAATAGAAGAGTATCGCACTTCAGCTTGTTCCACAACCCCTCTCCCCCCTATAATTTTCAAACTTTCTGGCTGAGTAGAGTTTTCAAACTTGGTATATAGGTAAAAGAGGATTTTGTAGCACACTCCATTGAAAAAATATTAATAATTATTTATAGACATTTTTTATTTTTATTTTTTAAATCCGATTTCTTTTCAGAGCAATTTGTTTTGTTAAAATATAGCAATACCTATATCACAAATTTTACAGTATATTATGTGAACAATAATATACTTTTATTAAGTATCCGAAATATAAAGCAATTGCATTGATTTTGAAAATTTAAAGATTTTTTACCAAGGTCACGTAGCCATCCTATAGCGGTGTACAATAATAAAACTTCATTTTAAGAAAAGTCACGGCTTACTATACTCAAATTGTTCAATAAAGAATGCCAGCGAAAAGAGAAGATTCGCCCCCCCCCCCTGTATGGATAGGGTTAAGAATGTACTTTTCAAGTTTATACAGTTCGAAGATATTTTTTTCATTATTCGCTAGTTAGGGATTGTACATTTTCCCTCTATTTGTTTGAATCTAAAAGATGTGAAACTTATATTAAAAGACACTTCATAATTTTTTATGATGCTGTAATTATAGTTATTAGTCGATATAATGACTATGATTATTATAATTATATAACAAGTAGTCGATAATATTAATAACCGATTTTTGGCATAAAATTCTATTTTACAAAAAAGGTAACTATATTTTTTTCTGATATTTTTATTTTCCTATTAGCTGTCTTAATAGCAAAAAATGTGGTACTGATTGAAAAAATTGTATTACTTTGTGGTTCTGTATAAAATTATACATTAATAGTGCTGTCATAGTTTATTTTATTGAATAACATTAAGTATTAATATTTATCAATAACATTATCTCTATCTACTTTTATGAAACATATAGCCTGTTGGATATACATGTATTTGTTACATTTATACATACAATATTTTAAGCAGTCTATTCTATTTATTTAAAACATTTCTTAATGCTTTAGTCTATAAAGGCCATTATTTTTACTAATGGCATGCTGAAATTTTAAACCATTCATTCTACTTATCTCTCTGGCCCACTATTATCTGGAGCTGTTGACATGTGACTGCTTGGGTCTTATAGCCGTCAGTTAACCGCATCAACGGAAGATGGCGACAGATTCCACTCCTGTCTTTCATATATCTTAATGACTGCAGTCATTAAGCTATGGAAGACAGGATTATAATCTGTATGCATTACAAAAAAGATCATGTAAACGTCAGTCGAATAACGATAAAATGCATCTAACAGTCAGACAAAAGTAGTTACTAACGGTTAGATGTGTCTAACGGTAATTGTCACAAAAATGTCTAAATGCCAGAGCAGTCTAACTGTCGGACGCTGAACTGTGCGTTGTCTGTTATGGTAGTCTAAAATGTTATAATAGGTAAAATACATGTAAAAAAATTTCAATCTGTGACGTTCTTGTGAAATTTGTAACAATCTTTAGGAATATATGAAAATGAAATAAATCAGTTTAATTATTTACTTCAATGAAATATAATAAACATCCAATTAGAGAATACTTTAAATGAACGGGAAGCGAAACTAGGCGCTCATGTCGTTTTGAGTGAAAGGCGGCTTTTTGAAATACAAGTATTTTAAAATATCGAAGTGAGGCAATTATTATTGATGAAATCTTTTGTAATCAATATTGAACATATAAAACATTCTATATTTTTATGTAAATACCATATATTGATACTTTTTTCTTATCTATTATGTTTTTCATCTTTTTGAAAAACCGTAAAAATTCGTCATATTTTAATTCTATCTACTGGAAAATATAGAGTTGTTACATATTACATTGTTTTTTTATATATTTATAGTGTATTGAGTCCAGTTTTACTTTTATACAAAATGAAAATGTAACCTATTATTGCAGCTGTAAAATAAAGTAATAAGTAGGTAAAACTATATATTTTACTTGGACATGGTCATCATGTACATACTGATACTGTAGGTACTTGGTTCCTGCACTTGCAGCAGTAATATCTATACTCAAGGTATAAATATACAATGTCCATATAGTTAGACATTTGAAAATGTGATACGATGAGTGAATATTCTTAGAAACCATTCTCCCCGGCCAAATCCACACCAGAGAAAAATTTCATGAACCAATTTTTCATGTGATTTTTTTGTGTGATTTTATGGACATATGACAAAGTTCAGCCAAAATTTTGAATATATTATTAGTATTATAGTAGACCCTGCATGCAATATTTTTCATAAGAGACAACATATAGAATGTAAAATGCATACTTAGCATCTACTTCTATGTAAACACATATATATCATTCCTCGATCGATTCATGAGAAATATTTACTTAATACAAATATTTATTATTACGTATATTTACAATATGTTTATAATAGCGTGGTAATAGTAATTTGCAGCAAGCTGTGAATTAAAATAAAAGGGTACGACTTAAACTTATATTCTATGTCCGAGAATAACGCACAATAATATGCAAAATTACTAAAAATGTAAGCCTAATGAAATATTTGCTCATTTTAGTTTTTGAGATATACTAACTATAATTATAGCCAATAAATATAGCTTAAAGATCGTTTCGCGAAATTAAAATATTATTGATGAACAAATAACTAATCAAAGTAACCACAGAAGTTCAATGAACGTCCGCTCACTTTTTTAGTAAAATTAGGCACCCAAATCTGAGTGATATGAACGTCGGATAAACGACTTACAACTGTTTTGGATTTTTAATTTAAATGAATATTTACAAATTTTAATTTATTTTAAACATATTTAAAAATATATATATTCCTTTATTTAATACAATTTGTCATTCTCTGTGTTGTTGATCATTAAACCAAATTGTTATTTTTTATTGCGATATTGGAGTCACAGCAAAATCTGCTGCGCAAACTTCTCCACAGCCCCTCGAAGGTTCTTTGATTCTCGAAGAAATTTGAGAGGAGTATCAACTTCTACAAAAATGTTTAATGCATGAGACTATAGGACTATCCTTCAGCTTGTGTTCAACTGTGCCGTTTCCCGAGAGGTACTTTTTCAAACTTCATCCTCTCCAAAGAATTTGGCTCTATAGCTTGGGAGTTTGTGGTGATGGCCAACTTTTAGAAAACGTTATATCATATCTTTAACATTTTAAAAGCTATATTGTATATATCTGTTTATGTCAAAACCCTTGTATTAACTTTACAAATTCCAATACAGTGCTCCCCCTTTAGAGTGACCGCGTTAAATCCATATAAAAACGGTCGTTCAAGCGAGGTGTCGCTCTTTACGGGTTCGACTTTTGTAGACTTTACAAACATACACATTATTGATACATATATAAATTTATTGAATATTATTCTCGCAATAGTCATTTGAGTACCTACAATTACGTAAATTAGATGAAATCTATTATGCATAACTATCTCTACATAATATATGATAATACATGCTTGAACAAATAAAACGATTTTCACTTGGAGACGCGTGAACTTATAATGCCGATCGTATTAGTGCATAAATTGTGAATATATTGTACCGAGTACAAATATAAATAGTTATTCATTGTTGGTATTTTTGTGTATGTATATCGGATTATTTTGCTAAATTTGAAATACTTTTAGCATTAAATAATTTATTACTTAATCACATCAATAATTAACGTGTGCTCTACTGAGATAAAAATGTTAAATGATGAGTTAAAACCCGGTCGCTGGTCGCTCTTGCGGGGAAGTCGCTCTTTAGAGGTCATTTTAAATCTAAAACCCGGTCTAGACAAGTAATTAGCTGTCGCTGGAGCGCGGGGAGGTCACTCTTGATGGGATCGTTCGACAAGGGGAGTACTGAATCTATTTCTGTCTCTGTCATAAATCCATTCTATCTGAAAGTTTAAAAATATTGTATCTTAAAACGAAATGTTTGTGTTGCATATTTCTTTTAATTTGCAACTTTAAATCTTTAATCTAATGCATATAGGCATTATTATTATATTATTTTATAGTTGAAATATATATTTCAACCATAAACTAATAGAATAATTAAAGTTTTTAAAGCTGATTAAATCCCACTCATATTTACCGATTAATTATGAAATCATGTTCATTCTAATGTTAATAACATGGTATATATAAATATAGCCTTCATTATTTTGTAATTACTTGAAGTTTTAAGGTTAACATTATATTGCAACTGTTTACTGGTTATTAGCATATCGTTTATCTAAAAGCTTTTATATATGGACACTTAATACAAGGAATGCATAATCAACTAATATTATTTATTTATTTTGCGTTATTTGTGTCAATATAATCCAGTTTGTAAGCAAATTATTTAAAAATTAAAGATGTTATCAAAACGGACCTCTAACTAATATTTCTCAAAGCGCAAGTCAAGTAACAAAAACTAACTATATGTGAGCAATAAATGTATTATTCTGTACTGGACCGATCAAATTACATGCAAAATATCATATATGCACGAAATGCGTTCTAATAATGTCATTTGTAATGCCGTTAAAAAGTCCTATTTGAATATCAGGTACAAGAATGAAAAGGTGATAAGGTAATATTTTAGCATAAGTTATAAACGGGAATGACTTAACAGATATGACGATATATATAATATCATTTAATTATATAGGTAATAAGTTCATTGCATAATAAAAGCATTGCGTATAGTCATAATAATTCGTAACAGATAATTATATTCCTATTTGGATGCGTCCACCCATTGATAATTCTGTATATAAACGAATTATACTAGTTATAAGTTACACACAAGTGCAAATATTTATAGGGAACAAGGATATATATATTCCGAACAAGCAAATATAGTCCAAAGTATAGTTTACTGGTGTATGATCACTTCATGACAACATTTACTACGAAGCAAGCACATGTTTTAATAGGTCAAAACTAATAACATTAAATAACCAGTGAAATTTAAATTTTAATATATATTTAGCTGATACCGACGCATTTATGGCACTGACAAGTAAAAGCAGCAAAGATCAACCTTGTATTAGAATATTAATAGGTTTGTCACGAAGATATTTTTATTAATTTCAATTATTTAAAAATATTCATAATGTAGATTAATTCATTGAAGAAGAATATGTGTTTAGAAATTAGCAATTTAAATTAATCAAAGTCAACAATCTGATTTGTGCTCTCTCCTCTCTGATCTTTGCTTTATTTGTATTATTAATTTATAGATATAACTATATGTAATGCATTCATGTCTGCTTTGTTTATTATATGAAAGACATTTAAATATTAACCTAGTCCTAGACTATAACACACATCACACATGCTAAAATTTTGGTTTTGTGAGTTTGGTAGGCAGGTCAATATTTGGCAATCCCATATTTTAGTGTCCAGTAATAATTGAGAAGATTCTTGATAATCGTGGTGTGGCCCCAGCCGCTAGCGACCACTAGCTTTTAATAGTGTATTGATACAAATTTATTGATATATTATTTGTTTATTTAGCATAAAATGTTACCAAAATTTGAATGAAATAATTTGGGACACTAAAATATGGGATTGCCAAATATTTAAAGAATCTCCTTAATTGTGGAGTAGTCCCAAAATTATAATATACATTAAAATAATTTAATGCAGGAAATTTGAATGAAATAATTTGTGATGCAAAAATATGGGATTGCCCAATATTTGAAATATAGTTTGCTGTATTGATATTCTGTGCTTGGTCAGCAGATCAAAATACCATCTACCTATTTCTATTTCTATTGCTATATTTATATGGCTTCAAATGTTTATCAATTAGTAGAAATGACAATCATATAAATTTCAACTATTTCTGTACTCTGAAGACTGGCTATTAGTATTGCTGTGTCTGGTCTAGTTGTTTCATTCTAATGTCTTTGATTAATATACTCATGTTTATGACACTGTCTATATTATTAATATTTAAACATGGAATATTTTCATATTTAATAAATAATTTATTGAATATTCATATCATATATTGCCATACCTTAACCTACAAGTATGAGAGTATCTTAGTTTTAGTATATAAGTTTTATAATACAGTAAAATTCACCTATATCAGTGCCCCAAGAGACAGGCTGAAAACACCAATATAGATGAACTGCAGATATATGTAAACTTCATAATATGTCTATACTTATCCTCAACTATTCTATTATTCTGTCTTTATATAGATATATACATAGAACTCATGTGAATGTCATGTGTGCAAAATTACCATTGTAATTAGATTTCAAATACACAATATTCTCACTACATGTTTGTAATGGACATATGTGCCAATAAACATTTGAAAAATGCCAATTACCCTACTGATATACAGGATAATAAAAAAAATAACCAAACCCAAAATATTAAAAGAGATATATAAAATACAACGAAAAAAATATTTTTAAACAAATTATAAACAAAGAAATTACAAAATTTAAATGAATAATTCAACCAATCAAACCTACACTTGTATTCTGTTAATTTTCATTATTTTCATTAACAGGGGATACTAAAAGAGCTTATATTAACACATTGCTAATATAGGCAAAGCTAAAATAGATAAACTCTGGACATAAATATATAGGATATCTGCCTGGCCAATATAAAAATGCTGATATAGACACATTGCCAATATAGCCAAAGATAATATAGGCAAATCCTACTGTACTATGCTAAACTATGAAAATGCCAATTAAATAATATAATTTTTTGACTATACTACTAACTAGTACTAAAACTAAGTCTATACTACTAAGGGTAATCTTGTCCTTGAAGATTCCTGCATGAAATTAAATTTTTCTTCATTTTAATTTCAAATTAATTTATTAAAATTTATAAAATTAAAAAATTAAAAAATTATAAACTTTTTAGTTATATTGTTTATTTGTTATATATGTTGCATACCATTGGCAAATTTGTCCCATTTTTTATGAAACCAAATGTGAGGTTGGAGGATAAAGTATACTGAATTAAATGGTATGGACCATTTGCAATCCTCATGTACCATTGATAATGAGAAATTCTATCATACTGTTCACTAATGGAATGTACCATTGGCAAATATCAAGTTTACGACTTCATTATTCTAACATTTCAAGTCTATAATGAATTAATAATATTTAATGAGTATATAGTTAGTAAAAAATCTAGAATATCTAGAATAATTATCTATCACAATTTTTTTGGCCATCTGTATTGACTTTGATTCATTGATTTATATAAAGCTTATTTATTAAATGGCTAGTATAGCACACATTTGATTTTGTCTTTAAATAGTAAGTATACTTTTAAAATAGGCTAAGTTCTCTTACATTAATTTTTTAAGATGCAAAATTTAACACCATAAGTGAATTTTTATGTCAATTGTAATGTGGACACCATGTCCTTGTTCTGAGTACTTGAAATTCAATATGCTTTGCTAACTGTAACTTACACAGCAAAGTAAGATAATAACAATAGTGCAACACTTTTTTGTAAAATTTTGGTATGGTTTTATATAATGCAGTACACATATATGCAATTATATAACCTGAATGTACTCAGTTATTTGGTAAATTGAAATCAATAAAGGAGTGTGTATTATTTAAAATAAAAATTTGCCAAAGAAATGTTAATTTGGTGAGCACAAAGGGCAAGTGATTCCTAAATTCTTTTTATATTTTTTGTATGTATACTTATATAATAATATTAAATGAGCAAATCTTTACCCATTTATAGAAATATTTTGATAGATACTTGTACATACCTAGTAGGTGAAGATTTATAAGAATATTAATACCCTTTTTGATACTAATATTTATAATTTCTATTTCCTTTCTAGAGAGTGCAACTTCATTTAAAAATCCATCAGATGACTGGGAACAGTATATGAATGTTTGTGATTCTATAAAAATAGCATCAGACGATGTGTGAGTTACATATTAAAATAAATTTTAAAGAATAAATATAGATGCATAAAGATTTATTTTAATTTTAATCCTTTATATTCATTATTTGTACCAAGTTGTTGTACAGTTTTAATATTTGTCTTGTATGCCACATGCTATTTATTTGATTTAAATTTTGTATTTATCACTTTTTTATAAAGGATGAAAGAAGCTTTACTCTCTTTAATAAGACTGTTTAATGCATCTGTGGTAAAACAGTCTAGTCAAGCTCTCTATACATTAAATTTATTGGAAGCTTGCGTGATGAATTGTGGATCACGTTTTTATTTACAACTAGGAAAGAAAGATAATATTACTATTCTAACTGATATTTTTTGGAAAAAGAATGTTACATGCGATCAAACAGTAATTGATAAATTATTGTCACTATTGCAGGTATGATAGTTGTATTGTATTTTTTATTTTAAACATTTCTTGGTTAACCCTATCCATACTGGGACATTTATATACCTTATCCATATCTTTGAGTCATGAATTTTTACTGTCATTTCTAAATAAAAAATATGAGCTCTAATACATAACACTTTAAATATGTTTTGCAACTTTTAAAATGAAATTAATTATTGTGTTTTAAATATGAATCATATGAAAACCATTACAACATTTTCCTAGAATGGGACATTAAATTAACTTAAGGCAATTCGACTATAGTAAGGAAAATATTGACTTTTTGAAATACCTATGTTCGTATTATTTAGTTAAAATGTTTGATATTAATGTATTTGTCATACTGTATTATTTAATAAATATGATAAATAATGGACAACTTTTAATGTCAAATTTTAGCAGTCATGGTTTATTTATACAGTGATGTAGGTCAGCTGTGATTTAAAAGCTTTAAAAACAAATAAAAAGAGAAAAATAATATTGATTATATTGAGAAATATGCCAGGTTTAGATTAATCCTTTCTGCCTCTACAGTTAATATAAATTATAAAAGAGTACAACATATATAATTGTTGTAACATAATAACATATGGTAAATAGAAGTCATTAGATAAAACCATAATAATAACATTACATTAAACAGAACATAAATGGCTATATATAAATGATCCCAATATACAGACACACAGAAACTACAAGATAGGACATTTGAACATATCCAAAATAAATGGACTATCGCTATGATGTATTTGAGTATTTAATGTAGGCAATTAATGCCTACTTTAATATGAAGGGCTTAGACTCTAATTTGATTTTCCCATTCATATAATTAGATATGTCAAGAATTTAAAAATTAATGAATCTATGGAGAAGTTATTACAACATTGGTTGCGCTGTAATAATGTGTTGACTAATTGCAGAATTTAATATCTATGTGTTTCGGAAATTTTAAGTCCACATGTCGTTTGGTTTTACCTATATACAGGTAATGTATGGATTCACCAAACATTTAAATAGATAGACGACTAAATAAAGTTCTCAAATAGACTAAATACAATTCTTGGAGTCACTGAATTAAGATAGAAGTATTTTTTATTTTGTAAGTTTTAAAAACAGTTCTGAAATAATAAGTATTGAAAAAACATGTTTGAGCTTTTTATTGAAGATAAAATAAGGGTATCCTAATTAGGGAACGGCGAAAGTGAAAGTATATTCATTTTAGTTAGTCTCAATTAATCAGATTCCATGTCATTTTTTGTCAAAAATGATACTTGCAGTTATAAAACAGTGACGGAGGATATGTTTTTTTCGAAATTAATGACTTCCTTGTGGAAGTTAAACCAATATGAGCAAAAGTTAAGTGCTCTGTGTAAGAAACAATAAAATTAACCTTCCAAGCAGTAGGAGCTTAAGTGTGAACATCTAAAATAACACTTGTAAAAGTTTTAATGGTAGACGGGGGTGTCAAGAAAACTAGTATTAAACTAAATAATAACGGGGAAGGGTAATCTCGAACTCAGTCACGTGACGTGAAGGGAGGGGGGTGGTGTCTCTCAACCAGTGGGGAGGGATACCCTCCTTCACACCTCTCGATCAATCAGAATCGAGCAAAACTCCAACCAATAAAACGGCTCCAAGAGTATAAAAGGATTTTTTTTGTCTATTTAAACAAAACTCTTTCAGCCAAATTCAAATTTAAAAGTGCGCAGGATTATGTGGCGCTAAATTCAAATATAAAAGTGCGGGAATATTTTAATTAAACGTAGAATTATGTACTAGTATTAATTCGTATTTCAATTCTAAGGGGAAAACTTACTGGAATACCCATTTTTAATACTTTTCTAATAATCAGAGGCAAACCATAATCACGCAACAATTATACACAGGTTACATAAATACTACTTGTCTTAAATTTCAGTAGTATAGCTATATATAACTGTATTTTGAGAAAATTAATGAACTGCTAAATTATATAACAAAACTCCTAAATGATTAATTATTTGAATGCTAAAAAATAAGCTAAACTCCTAAATTATTCCCTTAATGTATGCTAAGAGTTCCCTACCGGTATGCTAAAAATACGCTAAACTCCTAAATTATTCCCTTAATGTATGCTAAGAGTTCTCTACCCGTATGCTAAACGTATGCTAAACCCCTAAATGAATCCCTTTATGTATGCTAAGAGTTCACTACCGGTATGCTAAAATATTCTAAACTCCTAAATGAATCCCTTAATGTATGCTAAGAGTTCCCTACCGGTATGCTAATAATATGCTAAACTCCTAAATGAATCCCTTAATATATGCTAAAGTTCCACTACTGGTATGCTAAAAATACGTTAAACCCCAAATAAATCCTTAAAAGTATGCTAAGAGTTCCCTACCGGTATACTAAAAATACGTTAAACTCCTAAATGAATCCCTTAATGTATGCTAAGTGTTCCTTACCGGTATGCTAAAAATACGCTAAACTCTAATGAATCGCTTAATGTATGCTAAGAGTTCCCTAACTGTATGGTAAAGATATACTAAACTTGAGAGACACCCCCTCCCCTGGTTGAGAGACACACACCCCTCCCCAACGTCACGTGACTGAGTTCGAGATCACCCTACCCTACTACTGCTATGTATCTGTGCCCGATTTCTTTAGTTAATTTAAAATAATGATGTGTTCTACTATATAAGCATATCGAAGAAAGGAGTTCAATCGTTATTGTTGAGAAAATACAAAGAATATCATCGACATAGCGGCGAGAGTAGTCAGCGCTAATCCACGATTTTACTAGGTGAGCCGGAAAGCTCTTCGCTATTGTGGAGCCCAATGGAGATCTCATTGTAACTTCATCTATATTTGTTTTAACAGGCGATCTTTATTAAGAAATAAAACCCCTTTTGCCAACTTTATTAATTATAAAAAGGTTTCTAGTGGAAAAGGTACATCCTTAAATCTCTCATAGGAAAATCATGAGCCATGACAAAGAAAGCATACTCATCGCCAGGCTGCACTCTCACCACCAACATGGACCTCCTTCACCACGAAACCAACATCCTCCCAATTAGCACTCCTAACACGCTCCTTTCCACTAAAGCTCTCATTTAGCCTACCCACCACCACCACCTTCAAAACAAATATCGCCAACTCCAAACGCAAATTCATACACAACATCATCACAAAACACCTCCTAGACATCCACCAATCATTTCCTTCAAACACCAATCACACCGATGACACCCCCTAAAAAACACTATTAAATCCACATAGACTATAAACATCGTCACAGAAACTCCATCCTTAACACACCTCCGTCCAAAATCAACATTATGGAAATCACACTTCCCAAATCGCATCACACTCCTTTTTCTGGTCCGACCAGTCGGAGGATTAGTGCCCGATGCTCTTAAGGAATTTTAAAACAGATAAGGGGTTGTTCCATGTATCGTCGGTAGATTCAGTAATTTTAAGTGATACCACAGTGTGATGGCATCCGCTGTAGTTCGATCTTGGCCCGGGTCTCTTCTGCAGCTTTCCGTATGCGATTAAGTTGATTTTCTTTACAAGTAACGTGGCCACTGTTAATTGCGCTGACTATCGACTGGCTGTCAGTGAATATTCTTCAGTGAGGTCTTCTTTACTGATTGGTGGGTGAATGTTGGTTCGGCAGCTTATGTTATTCTTCCGCCATGACGGTACGCTGCATATTGCCTCTTCTTCTTGCTGGTTATTTCGGAAACTTATTAATTGGATCGAGATATCTTTTTCCAACCTCTTTTCAAGCCATGTCATGAATTTTTTCACTCAGTTCTTGTTGGATACAATCGATGTTTTGTACAGAGGGTCATCTTTGCTTCTTCTAATGGCCTTATTATAGAGAGTACATGCTAGGATATACCTCTTTCCTTAATGGGGATGAGGTCTGCTTCTTTTTAAGGTTTTCTGTGATGTGATATATATAAATATTGTATACAGTATGTAGATATAATATGAAAATGAATATTAAAAACGTTGTTTTACTTACATTTAGACATATTGTATAATAGTATATATGCTAAGTTTAATGACAAACATTCAAAGGAAATGAGAAAACAGCAAGGGGCCTACCGATATATAAAAGCTCGGTATAGACATGGTTAAATATAATATATTTTTAAATTTATTGTTCGGATTATACCATGTCAAAATATTATTTTTCGATTTAAAAAAAAAAGTAAAATCATTGAATTATATTTTTGCGAATACAATTTATGAGAACTTTACAATTATACATAATTTTATTACATTTATATTTCACTATATAGTTTGTTTTGTCTTCTTTCTAGTTCAATGTAATCGGTATTTATGTTTATATGAAAAATATTTGCTATAATTTATATGTTATCTGTACCAATTGTAATATATTTGGACAGGTTGCTATCAAAAATATAAAATTTAATTAGTGATATTTTCTGATTAACCTAATATATGTACACAGTGTGATGGTTATGTGTGTTACACATACATATATAAATAAATGATATCAATATATAACATTACAGTATTGGTGGCAAAATACATAATTTGATTAGGAAATTGTTAAACAATACAATATCGATAATTTATATATGTAGTATATAAATTTGCATATATTGTAAAATCAAAATATATTTTGTAAACAAAAAATTATATGGAAATAACAAATTTCCAACAACTTTAAAATGTTTAATTTGTATAGCTACAATTTCTTCTAAAAAACTACCTGTATATTTTTAATAACTTAATGTTTAGTATAACTAAAAATAATATAAAAAACCACCTATTAATTATTTTCCAAAATAATTTATCGAAAATAAATTTCTAGATAAATATGATGTCTACATATATTAAACAAATCCTTTATATAATAACAGAATTTAACTTTTATTTTGAAATGTTTGTCGCATTTTTATTTAGAGCTGGGAAGAACTGTTTATTAGTAACCCCAAGATGATTGAAATATCCAAAAAATGTACCATGCTACGTGAAAAGGGCATTATATTTCCTCCAGTTACTGACACCTTACCACCAGTGAACTCAATGGTAATTGATTAAAAACAAAATTTATTTCGTACCATATCATTTAATCTTCTTTTTGTTTTTAGAATGATCAATGTATATGTATAGTTTTATCGAAAGATAGTGTATATTCCTGTATAATTAATAGTACATACATTCAATAAACTTTGCGATGACTGTTAATTTCAAAATTTTAGTTATTTAGAAATCGGTGGTATTAGTAAAATAAATGATTCACGATTTAGTGATTTTACTAATTTGTTGCCGAAATGAAATATGATTTATGGAATGAAATTTGTCTTTATTTTGATAAAATAGTTTTCATACACTTTATTTGATAGATCATTTTATACATTCTGTGCAATTTACAGTTTTATTTATGAGGATAACTTAATTCAGTTTATGTTCATTACTCTGCAAATTACAGTGAATACAGATAACAATTGTATCAAAACATGTTATAATAATTACTTATTAAATTCTTGTTTTATGATACTATTCGAATTTTATTTAATATAAACATGCATTATTTAATTTTTTTGATTGAATTGTTTTGTAGATAAATATTTTAATCTTGTTACATGTACTATGTAGTATGCACTTCTATTTTTATTTATGTGTTGTTTGTATATGTGCGTAATGTTTATGTGTATTATAATGGTTATTAAATTATAAATTTCAGGAAGAGTACAAGGTGACTATTTTAAATTTTATAAAAAAAAAATTATTGGTTAATTGATATAAAAAATCATATATGTATACATATATTTTCACCTAAATTAGATATAATTTTAATTTGATATGAAAATAATAATTGAAATATAAATGCAGGGATATTACTATAGCACTTTCTTTTAAAAATGCATTTTCTTATTGTGCTTATCTAAAAACGTTCTTTGCAAAACATAAAAAAAACGAGTTTTCTACTCGATGGTTCTTTGGAATTATATATAATGGGTTCTCTCAATTAATAATTTTACATTTTTTAATTTTGCATCAGTCTCCTGAAACTTTAAATATAAAATTTATTATAAAACACATATATATATATGTGTTTTATAATAAATTTTATAATTTCTAAACGTTTCAGGAAACTGATGCAAAATTAAAAAATATAAAATTATTAATTGTGACAACCCATTATTTGTGTAAGGTTGATGTTTAATGATTTCTCTGCTCAGTTCAAATAAAATTCGTTTTAAAATTTATTTTATTTCTGCTGCCTAAGTTAATTACTATTGTTATTAAAACTTGCGTTTATGTTTAAGATAATTTAAAAAATTTATATTTTTTACTTTATTTGTTTTGTTAATTTTGAATAAAAAAATACTATAACATGAATTGAAAAACTGCATGATGATATAAAATGGTTTCTACATAAAAATATATACTCTACATACTACAATCTATATTTTAAGACTAATATATGGTAAATAACACTGAAGTATTATTTAGTTTCAAAAGCTGTCGTTGATTATTTAACAAATGTGTTCATAATGTGTGCTACAAATTAAATTACATATAAATAATTGAAATATACATATATGAGATAATAATACGACATTTTGAAAATGGCAATATTATAATCATAAAATATTTCTCACTTTTTTGGCTATTTATCTAAACGTTATTATATACTCGTGTATGTAATAATTTAATTTCATCAAACAACTTATATATGAAATATTGTTTCTATATATTTTAGAAAGGAAGAAAAACTTCTGTGAGTATTTTGTTGATAATTTATATAAATTTATAATTAAGATAATAAATTGTTTTTAAGCATTTAAAAAAGGTAAATTCATGCAATAAATGCTCATGACAACTAGTTTATTTAAGTATTATCATTTAGGTAGTCTTAAATGTGTGTATCATATTTTAAATAATTACTTGATATTGAAATTAAATAATTGTATGTACTACCAATCCATATCACTGTAAAGGTCACTTGGAAGTTGCACAGCGTCCCAAAAATAATAGAAGACAAAATCAACAAAATTGCCATGCATACAGGTGTTATAATATAATCATTCTGATATAATTTATACGTTTGCCTTTCGTGTACTCTTAAAACTAATTTTGGTACATTGTGTATATTCTTTATTAATTGATACTTAAAGGAAATATTATACATTATATATATAGTATCTGTATCAACAATTTTATTCTCCGTAGTTTTTGAATATATAATCTAAAGCTATATTAAATAAATGTTTCATTTTTTTATTTATCCTAAAATATCTATATATATAGATAACAAATAATGATTACAATTATCATTACTGTTAGACATTCATTTAGTTAGAACAATAAGAACATTTGAAAGAAAAATGAATTGCCAACATTTTCTTTGGTTGTTTAGAGATGGATTACATTGGTGAATATGTAGAGCCTCTTTAATAGACAATCTATAGTTGAATTTTTGCACGATCTTTTTATTAGAATCAGAATAAGTAGAGGTGAAGGAATATGTTAATCTGTAAAAAGTGATGCTGAGTTAGATCTTTTAAAGTCCGCAAGTATTTCACTATTAAAAGTTGTATTTCGTGTGATGTTGTATAATGTTGTTTATACTTTTATTTATTCTGTCAACAGGGCTGGGTAACACTTTGATCTACGAACTTAATAAATATGATTTAACTCAGCTATCTCTTCTCACAGATTAACATGTTTCTGCACTTGTACTTATTCTGATTTAAATATATTAGATCATGCCAATTGAGCTATTATAGTATTTTCTATTAAAGAGAGTTTACAAATAAATTAATGTCACTCTCCCCTCAAGCAAACTTATAAATTCTGGCAATTATTTTTTCTTACAAATGTTTTAATCATACTCACTTAATTTATGCGTACCTATGTATGTCTAACTGTAACAATAATTATATTTTGTAACACTATTTGTTTTAATTATATATATAGATATATTATAATTTACTATGGCCGAGGAAGTGCATTGCAACATACGAAATATGTGCTCTTAGAATACTACTTAAATTTGGGCTGCTTTGATTTTCAATTGAAATAATAATATTCATATGTAATGCAATTTTTATAATTTATCGAATTTTGACGTATGTAGTAATATTGATATAATTTCATTAATTTTTAGAAAAAACGATTGAGTAAAACCGTAAGTATGTATCAATATTTTGTTAGTGTTAAAAAAACACTGTTTTGTTGAAAAACACACATCGATTAATTAATTAATTTGTGAAATCAATTTTCTGTATATAGACTTTTATTGTTTGTTCTCAGTATGTATCAAATTCTATTGCAATGCATATTTTCAACTTTTCAATAATAATTGGAATAAGGTTTTTGAAAAATGTAGCACACATTTTCTTAAATGAAATATATGTATATGAGAACTTATCTTTGATGATTCTGTTACGAGTATATATATATTTTTAAATTATTACAATAATGTTTTGATTTAGCATTTACTGTAATTGTTATTATATTTATTATGAAGTAGATTCATTTTATACATTTATGTATTTTTGTAAATAAGTATTTTCAGAGAATTTTAGAACGACAAAGTATACGTCATAATTTCATAATATATCATATCAAATTTGAAAAATATGGAACATTTATTGAGAATTCTAGATTTCTAAATATAGACTAGCTTATTTTGTGAATGTTATTATCAACATACAATTCTCACTTTCAGAGAGTTATGTAAAATATTTAATGGTTAGGTTAATGTTTTCACACAATATGGCCTCGCAATTAGATTACTATTCCGTTTCTATATTTTTCTTTATCTTTCAGGGAATTCCGAAAGATGCATTGACTAGTGATCAGGTCTCTAGATTACATGTCCACATCCTCATGGTAGAGCAAAATGCTTATATATTCGGGCAGTTATTGACAACCTACGAAAAGGATGAAGTTATTCCTGATGATGCTGTTGCTCTTCTAAAGGCAAGTAATATCTTGATTTTTTATATACCCCTATTACATTGCTGTCAAATACTTATCCTAAAGATATTATCTCTAAATATATTGCTGCAAAATAACATTTTTTATATATGCTACGAACCAAAACCGATTGACAGAATCTAGTTTTTACAACATACTTAAAATAAATAATTATGGATTAACAAACCGATAAAACGCATCTGCTATTGATTTATTAATTTATTAATTACATCTCACAAAATTATAGATGTGAAAAATTATTTACAATTACTCGTTTTTTGTGAAACTTCTTTCCTTATTAAACTGTTTACAAAACACTATATTATTCATGTATACTGAAAAATATAATTATATCTACAATTTAAAAAAAAATCAATGGAAAATTCCGGTTTTCCATCGCAGCCATTTATAGGATTTTCTCCCATGCTTTGCTTTAGTCTAAAGGCAAGCAAAATATAAATTCTTCGAAAAACTGAAGTAAAATGTAAAAAAACATAAAATGGCAGCATTCTAGTTTGCTATTGACTTTTCTTAGATTGTGCAACTTAGTTGATTATATTATTCAATATCTCTGGTAATAATCATCTAAATTTTAAACGAATCATCCGTTTGTCATGATACTATAAATATTTTTTAATCATTTTGTACGTGGTGTATACTAGGCGCGTAGTGCGTTTACTGTATAGCAATAACTTTGGAGATTGCGATTTTGATAACTTTCTAGAAAATATTGTTTATATTTAATAATATTTACTAACATTAATGATTGATAATTAATTCATATTTTATGAAATAATTTTACAGCATGAATATTTATTTTTAGAGTAATTTGTTTAACAGTGTGATCTATTATTTATATTATTGAACTTATAAAAACGAATACATGCCTATTTTGAGAAAAAATATTAATGTTTACTAATTACGCAACTTATTACTATGATATATATTATATTTTAAAACCATTTTAATTTCAGGATTTAGAGTACACTTGCAGCCAAATGCATACTCGTCTTGTCACCTTGATGAATGATCTGGATAGCATACCCACTGAACAACAGAAGAAGAGACATCGTCTTCTGGCGTCGAGCGTTATTGTTGCTAATGGTAATCTTGTTAACGTCCTAACCCGTTATCAGCGATTCCGTCGTTACCGAGATGCCTTGAGAGAAGGAACTTCCGATCCTGGATCACCCGATCTAAGAGCTGCTGCAAGGCTACAAATGACACCTGTAAGTTATAAAAATATTGTTTATTTAATATTTCTCTTCATAGTATTATTCATTTTAAATTTGTCCGAAATATTTTAAGTAATTTTAAAATTTTAGAATTATTTAAGTTTACTGTATTTCAAAATATTTTTATTTATAATATTTTACTTCTTATTTCTTACGTATTTATGTAGACAGGTTAATAATTGTATGTACAGTAGAATTCGCCTATATCTAGGTTTTTCAAAATGTCCTGATTCACCCTTATGTTAATCGAGTTTGCATTTATCGAGAGTTTTTATCTGGCCCTTCAGACTTTGATGTAGGCGAATTCTACTGTATATTGTAAATTTAAATTTTATAAAATTATTTGTATTGCTAATCTTTATATAAATAACATAATTGTATATTTAATATGTATATTTTTACCAGTATATTGTCGTGACATTTATTTTTATTGTATGTAGTAAAATAATTAATAGATGTGCATTAGCAAAGGAATAATACAGTTGCAATTATAATTTAAACTATATACATATATGATTAATCAGATTTATTACATCAGCTACAAATGTATTACATCTTTAATAGCTTATTAGCAACTTTTAACATTTTCTGTCTTGATAATGAGAAGCAGTTGCTTCTTGAAACGTCGACAATAAAATAACTTTTATTCATCGTATTGTGGTTTTATTTTCTTCTTGAGTATATTTCTTTATATTAGAATTCTATATATTTTGATATACTTCAATTTTCTGGTAAATACCCTGAAAACTCAGGTGTTATTTTATTATTGTTTACAACAGTAATTATGTACAATTTGATTAGTAAATATTTGTTGCATACAAAATTCTCGTAATATTCTTAAATTTTTAATTATAGGGAGAAATTTATCAGTTGACTCCGGAAATGCGGAATTTAGATGATGATGGTATGTATACATATTTATCGTTTTATATCATTTCAATTCCACTTAATATATTACATAAATGTTTTTAGTTGTATTTAGTGATTGGAATTATTTTAAAGTATAACTTAAAAATTATAAGTGTATTATCATTTATGTTGATATTTTTGTTATTATATAATTGCACATTTGCCATTATATCAGGTATCATTATAATGATATTAATAAATATAACTAGCTGATTGTTTTTAGCTAATTATATTCATTCTTCTGCCCCTTTTCATGTAACAATGTTTTGCTTTTTATAATTGTTTTTCTTTATGTAATTTTCGATTTGCTTGTTTTAATTTCTCTTTCCTTTCTATCTATCTGTTTAAATTACCCACGCATTGTTTTATACTCTTATGTAACATGTGATTCACAGTCTTGCTTGAAATAAACTAGTTAGTATAGTATTATTACATTTATTGGTAACTTAAAATATAATTTTTAATTTAGGATAATCGATAAGTTTTGTACGCGAAAAGTATAAAGAAATTAATAATAAAAATAATTAGTATTATTATTAATTATGTTTGAAAATACGTATTCCGAATTCCTTGTATATGAAATATTATGTAAACGCTTATTATGGTTGCAATTTAAACGATAGTTGTTTTCTATTTTCTTTATAAGATTTTGCATATTTCTAAAACTTTGTATACAATATTGATGGATGTTTATGTACTTTATTATTTTTAGATGACGATTGAAATGAAATTGAGAATCTACGGTGATTATACTTTATTCAGATTTATATAGTTTACTTTTATGACATGCATTATATTCATTTACTATTTTGTATCACGCATAAATAACCACTTAATTTTGTGAAATAGTTAAATACTGTTGAATAAAATACTTTTATTTAAAAAATAACTTTTTTGTATTTTATGGCATTTTACAAATTTACCTTGGATTTAATAAATGTCTTTTTAGTAACTATTTCAAAATCTAAATGTGGAAGTTTTTTGTGGATAAATGTGGACATTTAGTGTGTTGTCTATTTGTTAGATTCAAATCTGTAATAGTAACACTTTAAATTAGAATACTAACACCACTGCAAGATTTAAAATTATACAATTTGTATTTATTATTTTGATATTATAAGATAATTCAATAAATGACAATATGAGTATATTTTCGTAAGCGTTCATTTATCCTTCACGTGTTTTTAATACGAGAAAAATAATAAATTTCCAATAAATCAGTGATCTATTATTTTTTATTTGATCTTTGAATTAACAGATAAATTCTTGAGAACTAACGATTTCTGGCGTATTCCTCCTTGTTGGATTTGTGATAGTTGTATTAACTTTTTTTTGAGAGACATCTATCTTCTGTCATGGCTATATTCGGCGATATTATACTAACTAGGTACATACATTCGATATGATTGTTAGCTAAACTATTACGCTTAAATATATATGAAAACATGTACGTGCTGCATTTAACCGTGACTTTTTGAATACTAATAGAAATGTGTATATAGAAATCTTAAATTATAAATATAATTTATTAAAAATTGTATAGATAATTAAGAAAATATATATGTAGTTACATGTTTTTAACATACACTGTTTCTCAAAATAAATGGAAATATCACTATTAGACGTAGAAAGCTTTGATTCTAATTATTAATTTTATTCTACTTATACGGCGCTTAGTTCTGTGCAAAGCTATGAACATCCAATTAGATCAGGCTTATAGACAATTCAAATATCATTCAACACGCAGCAAGTGCACAGCATTAATGAATAGACAGCCGATGTTTATGTTTTAGCACAAAAGGAGGCTCCCTACAGTAAAATTAATTAGGTTGGTTGCTTGTTAAACTGCAGATTTAAAAATTGAATTGTTCATTATCATTCAGTATAGGTGCGAATTTTTATAATTGTCAGAATGAATCGAAAGGAAGAAAAGTACTTTAAAAGAGGTTTGGCACTCGGTTTGTCGAGAAATAAATGGTCCATGTTAGAAATTCCACTCGAGTTGAATGTCCCGAAAAACACGATATACAGGTGGTTAAGAGATCGAAACAGAGGAAAGTTCAATTTTGCAAAGTCGACAGGAAAGCCCAAACAGACCACACCAAGAGCCAATCGACATCGACTTCTCGCAAGATTCGCTACTTAATGATTGATTAAAAATAAAATTTAGAAAAATACACTAAAATCAAATATTTTCATTTTTTTGAGGACCAGTGTATATACAAAAGATGTTAATTCACCATGTTTGGTCAAATATCCAAACTAATCTGATATTCTAACATACAACTTACGTTTATTTTATGCAAGCAATAAGCTAAGTCAATTATTTATATTCTCAATCGTAATGTATAGTAAGTAGTATGTATTGAACATAAAGCTTCGTAGATAGTTAGGAACAGACCTTTAAAAAAACTATATTAACAGCAAAAATGTACTAAAATATAAAGTCGATAACGTTAACTCTAAGAGAAAATATCAAAGTATACAATTCTAAAGACTAGTCAGAAGTGTTTAATAAATTGGCGAAAATATTCCTTTGTCCGTGGACTTAATATTAAGGTTTGCTCTGTTGAGGAGCGGAGGGAGGTTTTTCCACCGCCCTCAAACAATTCGGATTGAGCTGAAATTTGGTATAACATACCTATTTTAATAAAATATTGAGAAATTGTTTTACAAATAAATTTAAAATTGAATTTTTATTGTATGAACTGATTATACGTCATATACGGATGTTGTGGACGTGTGTACTTGAAGACTGACCTAATTGAGACCATTGATGTTTGTAGATTTAGTTGACAATTAGCTAATTCCAGATGATCAAATGTTTCGATCAGGATATGTATTTTAAATTTGTCCATAAAAACTTTATTATTTTACTATTATTTATTGCTACTACTTAATTATATAAGGTTGGATCAGAAAAGAAGAAAAGCGCGAAAAGGCAAATTCATTTTATTAAGAAAAATGTGTATTCCTATATAGAAGGAATATAAACCAGATTATTAAAATCTAAATTAAGGACTATATAAGTGGGGAATATTATAATTGTTTCCTCTCCGAAATAATGCTAACATACATATTACTAGGTATTGTAGTTTTATTTCGTGGTCATTTGTTGATAAAATTCTACCAATATGCGTATTCAAATATATGATTATATATGTTCCAAAAGTAATCTGTAAGCAATTATATGAAAATGTGAGTATCTTGCTATTAGTAGAATTATATATAATATATAAATTGGTTAGAAACACTTAAGCAAATGGATCACCGTTAATAAAGGATGAATTATAACCACTATTAATTCTGGCATGATCAAAGATTATATATCTAGGAGATTGACATGAGATGTATCACGTAGATTTTATATACTGGTATATTTGACAAATAATAAAGTTTACATGTTTCATTTATTTTAGTTAAAAAGATGCTATGTATCGTTAAATAGGTATAATTTGTTAGGTAAGCTATTTAATTAAATTTGAAATACTCGTATATATAATGTAACTCTTTAAAATGGACAAAATATCACACTATAACTGACCTATATGTTTTTGTTAAGAAACGAAATTTTTATTAGCATTATATCCACACCATAATAATATTCTAAATAGCGTGTATTTTGCGATAATATATTACGAGTACAGCAATCTTATCAAATAGCGACCATGACAATCAAATATAAGTAAGATTTCTTCAATTGTCACTTTTCTTAATTGCATATTTGTCTCATGAATATTATATAATTCATCGGTCAATAATCAGGAAAAACAATGTTTTTGGAATTATTTTCATATTATACTCGTACTTCGCATGTAATCATTTTTATTAGACCAATGTTAAACAGTATATTGAAGCCAATACATGTATTCAACTTGTACAAATGCTATTTATAAAAAATAACATTAAAGGCTATTAATGAAATAGCGTGATTAGGTATTGAAATGAAAGTACTCCGATAATTTACTAGCAATATAGATTAACTATTGAATATCAATCCTAACAAAATTTTAAACGAAAAATAATAAAAACAGAAAAAATAACAATCATTTCATTTCGCCGATACTTTCTGCCTTCTAAAAAACATAATAAATATGTATATAATATTATTCTTAATGGTCCTAATTCATTGTAATAACTGACCACGCAGAAAATGTTTGTGAAGCGCGTACTAATAAACCTTAGATAATATTCTTTTGTGTTTTTGTTTATTTTTAAATCTTTCATATATCAGATGACTTATAATATCATAATATCACAATAAAAATATTTAAACTGTATATATAAATATATATATATATAATTTATTAAAATATCTCAAAAGTTTACATTGTTAAATATATTTTTAAATTTCAATTTGAAATCATGCAAAGATAAAAATATACAATAAAAGAAGAAATGGTTAGATAGTCAACAATCATGATATAAATATATCTTACAAAGAGTAATGTAATGATAATATATTTGGAAAGATAATTAATTTTATATTAGCTTAACAAATTAATTAAAATCACAATTGTTATTTAAAAGCAGTTATTGCCTGAAATGTTAAAGTTCATCGTTCGCATCCAAAGTTGGATTATCATAAGTATTTACTGTGCCATTGTTAGGAGACATTGAAGTCATTTGTATATTGCCTCTAATAAGATCCGAATAAGAAGGACTTGAAAATTCGTCGTAACTAAAGGAGGTTATGGAAACAGATATTTTGTTATAGATAAAATATACATGCAAATTAAAATATATATCAAAATTAAAGTATAAGTATAAACTAAATAGTTTTACAATATTAAATGGTTTAACAATATTAGAAGTTAATTGTTGAATAGACCTTTAATAGCATCTATTAAATTATTTTTGAACTTGTAAACTACATATTGTCTAAAATTTATTCTTTATAAATCAAAGTTAAAAAAAATGTGCGAAAATTATAACAAAATATTATGTTAAACCTAATTAAATGTTGATCTAAATAATAATGTCATTAACATTTCATAATACAATCATTGCTTGTCAAAAATTATAATATCTCTAATATAGTAATTTTTGTATACAAAATAGACTTACTCACACATTAATTTTTATTTCTGAGAAATCTTTTACATTTTATCTTTCGTACGTTTTATATAAAATGTTGTCAAATTTATAAAATGTTTTTAAATAGCTTCAATATTTTTTCCGAAATTTATTTATTATATAGCTTATTTGAGTGATACATTTGAATATGTTTTATATCATTGATATATTCAAATTATATTAATAAAATATCAATCAATGAATAAAAAGTTAAAATCGTTTTTTACAAATATGTAAATAAAATAAGATTTTATTTAATATTATTACAAAATATATCAATCAAGCATTTCAATTTTAAATTACAATGTATGTATGCAGTCTTAAATTTCTGAACTGCAATGATCAATGGCCAAAGGCGCGTTAGCGCCTGAGGCTATTGATCATTGCAGTTAAAGAAATCAATGACTGCATAGATATTGTAATCATTATATGGTATATTGACAATTTTTATTTTAAATTTATGATTATTTTTAAATTTAAATTCGAAAAATACGGACTGCAATGTCATTCTATTCACATAATTATTTTGTAATAAGAATGGAGCCTGTACTAAGTAAATTACCGATACATTTTTCTAAACTCAAACATGGATGCATTAGTGGTTTATCCACCTTAGAATATAACAACCTAGCAGAAAGACACACAGAAGATAGTATATTGTCTGGCGTCAATGTGGATAAAGTATTACATGACATAAATGAAATACCCAACGTAG
>JAYRBW010133913.1:0-15706 GCA_036023295.1 Invenusta paracnida
TTATTCGATATAAATAGTAAAATATACAATAAATTAATATAATTATTTTTGGTACCTTTTTTATGGGACACCCTGTATATGTATATATATGTGCATTATACTGTCAAGTTATGTAATATTTTTAAATGAATTATAAAACAATAAAAAAAGTAAGGAATTATTATCTTCGTTTAAATACAAACGATTATAATCTAAACTAATTATTGGTATATATTATTTCATTATAATAGAAGGACTCACTTTTTAATGGAAATGCTGGGTTTTCTTGAGGACAGATTTCCGACACAACTGAGGGGGAATCGAAGATCTCTGGATAAAGTTCGAACTCGGGCGTCTACCAGAACCTCTAAAATGGCCTCGTACTGACGCTTCCCGTTCTAGAAAAGATTTCATTTAGAAACAAGTCCTTAGAGGGAGTTTCCTTTTGAACAGATCAATTCTTTATAATCATTATGTTAATGAGTAGAACTATTATTAGAACCCATTTAAATCTTTATACTGTTTAGTTAATTAGCACTGTCGAAATCATTTGATCCTTTTGAGAGCTCATAGGCACTATAATATAAGAGAAATATAAACCTTGAAATTCACCAATTTACATATAGAAGAGGAAAGTTTTCATTTCCAATTGATGAAATTGACTGAAAATTTAACCTCATTTCAATTAGGAACTTACATCACTCTCTTGATTGAAAACCTTATCATCAATATTGTAACATTAAGATTTCGTTACGAAAAAAACACTAAATAAACAAATAAATTTAATAAGTAAATACAATGCACACAGTAGGTATATGAAATTGTAACTTTCTAAACATTTTGAATTTATGAAAATATATTTTGAATTATAAATTAGTATTGCATTCCGTATCACTTATTTCGATCTAAAATACTATTCAAATTTGTAAGTGTCAAAAGATTAAAGATATAAGATTTAATACAAAATAAATTATGTAAATGATTGACTCAATTAATTATTGATCAAATTTACAAGTATATATGTATTTGTTTATTTCGGTCAATCTTTTCAAACGTTTATAATAGAATAACATGAATGTATTACAACAGTAAAAACATGTTTTCAGCGTTGAATAAACTCAAATCTTACAGTTGACTAATAATATCGTGCTCGTTAAACACCTAATCATAATTTAGATTTATTCTTATTTATTGTATTATAAAATTTGCTATTGAGTGTATATACTAAATATTTAATTATCTAATAACATTATTAATCTCTATTATTTAATGACAATATTATTAAACTAAAATATTACCTATAATTTGTGTTGATATTGACGATATATTGCATACAGATTTGAAACAATATTATAGTTTAAACGTTACTTTTAGTTAATGCATACCTTCGTAACTCGACAATTGTAATATACCTATGTTACAAGTATATATTGAACTATATTGTTGTTTGCTTTTTAAAGATTGCAAAGAACTTATCTGGTCAATTATTTCGGAAATTTGATATTCAATGATACATATGTACATACACAAATACTACTAATAGTAAATTTATAAATATTAGAAACATTTTCTCACTCTAAGGGTGTATGTTCTAACCCCGCAGCTTTCTCTAAGATTCAAAGTATCCACTTTGAGGCAGTACTTTCTTTTGGAGGTCTTGGCGAGCGGCATTCGACATCTATTTCGGTCCTGATCGCGAGAAAGTAGGCGGACCACCGCCGTTCGAGCCTCTAGTTTCTCTATCAAGTCTTCGTAGGGCGGAATGGTATGTGGGGTGTAGCAGACCTCCAGATAAGCATCGTTGCATGATACAGTGACTGATAATGTATGAGAGAGAAAAGGAGTACTTTGTTCAAGTATTAACAATGTATTGTCACTCCTTTTAGTAGAAATATTATAGAAAGAGATCAATTTGAATAGAACAAATTTATAGAAAGAATAGGCTAAAGAAAAAACAAAGTTATCTTTATTTATCTATCTATAAATTATTATCTTTATATTTTAATATGCTTCATTCCCTTCATTAATATAGAGTATTTAAAGGTTTCAAATAAATTGTGCATATTGCACAATAAGAAGCAGTAGAATTCCAAATATTAACAAGTCAAAAATTACTAAATCTTTAAATCTTTAACTGTGTATTTCTGTGCTTCTATTTTTAATTATATTTCAGATTCTATATATCTTCGGGTATTTGTGTCTTTGGTAAGAATCCAATGGCTGTATTGAAAACATTTATTGATTAGTTATAAAATTAAGGGGTCTACATTTATTGTTTCTATTTGGAAATCTTTCTCAAAATCCTTTGGCATCCACTTTCTATATTTAGATGTATTGAAGGAAGAGCATAAAAAGAAGGAGAGTAGTTAAGGGGAAAACAGGCTATCGGAAAATACATCAAGCGGAAGACTTTTTGTATTTAAATTGTTTTTGTCGTTATTATATAAGACCTCACAAAGATCTATTTGTGCTTATTGAACATTGGTTGCGTGTTGATATTTACTCGGCATTAAAAAATACATCTATTAATAATTATTGTTCATTTATTTATAGAAATTTAGCTCGTAGAATATAAATATAGTAATAATAACAGTGTCTTATTATTATTATTTAATAATACAAATATTATATAATTATTATATATAGAAAACTTTATTTCAACTAATTAAGAAATTAATATTCTATTCCAAAATTGACGATACCACTTTATACATATATGACAATGTCATCAAGTAAATCTCATTGACTAGATATGACCGGCGAACAATGTAAATCTAAAATATGTCTACCAATTAATGTTTGTATATTTTGATATATCATTTATTAAAAATTTATATGACTTTAACGAAACTCGTTATCCTCGCTATGATCATGTCGTCCATAAAAAATTCTTTATACTTATTTATACGATCTGTTTTTTAAATTTTATAAAACAATACAAAGCTAAATAAATAAATAGCCGTAGATATGCAGCTACGAGATTAAGCGAAAAATATACAAATAGAAATATATTTTCAAATTGTTTTAACAAAAAGTATATATATACTGAAATAGATACGTATATAACATAATATGAATATATTGTAGAATTTTGAGGTATATTTATTGAGTGGTTTGAAAATTTAGGAATTTATATGATCAGCATACCTCATATATCACAATTTAAAATCTTTAACGTAGAATTTTGTTCATCATATTTGAGTCAAAACATTATACTTAAACTGGTTATATAGTTTTATAAGTAAATTAATATCATGCCTCTAAAATCTTTTATGACTGTTATTATTATTATATGTACATGATAAAATATCAATGAATTATTAATGCATTAAATCAATACTGGAGAAATGAAATATCTAAGGACAACAATAAAAATAAAGATAAGAAAATTCTAATTATCGGACGCAAAATTATTACTAAATCTAGCTTTAAGTGCTTTATTTAACGATGCATCAACAGTTGCCTCGATTTAAAACCAACTTTATTTTTATTTTCTTATAAAAATATAATTTCAAATAAATTTTAAAGCATATCAAGATTACTGCACATAATATACATTTAGTTAATATATATATATATTTGTGTATTTTAGAATTTAAATAAAGGTTCGAACAGCTAGCAACATTTACAATTAATTTGAAGTAGTACAACAGCCGGGTTTTTAAAATTAGTTCATTTAAATATACCAAATATACCAAATATTACACATTCTTCATATCTCTTGCAAAAAAATGTAATTCTAAATTATTAGTTTGAGGAATATAACATTTTCTAAATCGATCAGATGAAATGTGTTCTATCAAAAGTTGCTGTATATATGAACATTTCAAAATGAAAGTATTTGATATAATATTACCAAAGAAGAGGGATATTCAATCAAGATATTAACTTGAAACACATAATACCTTTCTACTTTAATTTTAGAAAGCATCTTCTCAAATCTTATTGATCTCTATAAACACCCTACACGTGTAGTCCGGGCATTTGAACCACACTGTTCTGTTACCTACCATGATTGACTGTACAGGGTTGAACTAGAGCCTCCTTCCGCAATTTAAGACTGGACATTCGCTTGGGGCAGACGCATCCATCGCCAATACCATCTTTGTCCTGATCATAACAATCTCCTTTAGCCTCCAGACAGGCCGAACACTTAGCGTGTTGTTGGTTCAAGAGTGGAACTGAAACGCATAATGCAGTGAGAAGCTACAGAAACATAAATTCTTTAGTAACATGTGTTTTTTTAATTTGTAGTAGCAAAGAAAGAGTATAATTTTGTAATAATCACTTGTAATATAAACAAGTGAACAATGTCAAATCCGAGATAAATTTGAGTGAAATTCAATTGACATACCCACTGGAGAGAGTTGTAAATTGAGAAAAAGATACCCGCAAAGAAAGGGTATACCTAATGGCAAAATGAAGCTAGCGTGTAACTTAACTAGATTTGTACGGGCACTAGCACCCTCCAGCTACAAGGAACGAAGTATCAACATTGACCTTCTATAATTGTAGATAATGGTGTCAAACCTTCAGAAATGGCATTTTAAAATTTCCCATATTAATGAATAGGAGTATTTTTTTACAACTTAAGCTAAATTTTCTAAAAATTCTTATTTTTAATATAATAAGTATTTATAACCCTTTTAAAAGTTATGTTGGAAATGATTTTAAACATATATATATTATCTTTGTCTTAAAATCAAAATTTAACACACATATCATGTTATTACGTTTCCAGATGCTTTTGAATATTAGTACCAGACCAATTTTGGCAATACAATTAGCATAAATTGGTCAATGTACCAATATTCAAAAGTATCTTGAAACATAATGACTGATATGTTTGTTTAATTTTGATGTTAAGATAAATACAATATATTTAGATATATGTTTAAAATCATATGCAATATAACTTTTTAAAAGGTTAGAAATACTTATATTATATCAAAAATAATAATTTCAGAAAATTCTGCTTAAATTATAAAAATATTCCTATTCTTTAATATGGAAAATTTTAAAATGTCACTGTGGTCCAAACCAACCCTCCAAAATACTGACAGACGTCCATTTCGGAAGGTCTGACACCATTATCTACAATTATAGGATGTCAATGCTGTTACCTCGTTCCTTGTAGCCGGAGAGGGCTAGCTGCGGGACTAAGATGCTGATGTACTTGGTTTCATTTTATAATTGTGTCTATTTATAAATTAAAGAAATATATGTAGAATGCATATCGATTTATTTCAGTTCATTATAATGTGCCAAATTAGACTGACGATCTCATTCAAACTGTATATGACTCAGGGACATCTATTAATTAATATTTACATATAGGTGTATCTCGATTCGTCTAATGCTGTTTCGGCTAAACATGTTTAGTATACTACATCTATTCCCATTTCGACTAATAATTGAGAATATAAGCATTTATTTAATACATATAAAATGGAATTTTAAAATTATAAACTGTTAGACATAGAATTATATAAAGCATATAAGTAGGAATATATGTATTTTTAAAATGTAAATTATTTCTATGTAGCTGTTAGAGAATCGCGACCACAGCGCCTGCGCAATGATAAACGGTTATTTCGTTGTTAAAAATACGGGTTTTCAGTCGCAAAAGTCGCTCGGTGACACTTCTGTATACGGGACGTTGTTGTGCCGGTGCGTTACCGGCCTGTAGCAGGCGGATATGTTGCTCAACCCAAACTTACTGCTCTTCTTAGATAATTTCGATGAATCGAAATATGTTGGCATAACTCACTTCACAACTATAAAAACGAATTAATGATAATAATTTTTGTCCAAACTAAACAATTACAATAGCCGAATCGGTACAAACTACTCTCATAAAGTATTACGTAATCGTGAGCGACACGAACAATAGTTAGGCGAAAAGTAAGCTATATATATATATATGTATTTATTAATTTTAATCATATTGATATTAGTTTCGCATCACAACAGAAACATTAAAAAAATAAATCATAAAACAGAAATCGTCGAATAAACAAAACAAAACAAATATAGAATTACACAGAAATGCATTTAAAGAATGATTAGATAATAAATTGCATGTTATAAGTTGTATAACATATACATACATATATATAAGTTTATAACTCTTTAAAGATACTATAATAATACACATATTTTAAATATCCACTTTAAAACATATAACTTTTGTTTTATTATACGATTACACCATCCATGTAATAATAAAATAGAATGCGAATCATAAAATGAAAAATTGTTAAATTTTGTTAGTTTATTTAAGATAAAATTAACATCTACAATTAAAAAAAAAATCTTTAAACTATAATTGGCAGAAGAAATATAATGAGACCTCCAGGGAAAAAAAAGACTTATCGGCATGTTATCAACCTCTTTTATCCCATTGACAATCGATACTTGCAATTTCTAATGAAAAGCTAAATACGATAAGAAGCAATTGTGGCATATAGATATACGCAAATTATCACAAGAATAAAAATTATTTCATCTTTCAAATTGGCGTTCTTCTAATTAGGAGATGCATAATATGACACGAAATATTTGAAATGGTCTGTCATATTAAAAATAAATAACACAAGCTGTACCCGCAATAAACGCAACAATTTTAAACTAGTATATAGTGTAGATAGAAACCACAACATTTAACATCTTTGAAACGTTTCCCGGGATCCAAATAATTTACGATAGAGACAAATTTGAATCTTTTGTGCGCAAAAATCCATTAATTATTGTTTTATGAAGCGCAGAATAAATTTTGCCGCTTTGCTAGGCGCGAATGTTATATTTTCTCGTACATACGTTTATGTAGGTTTAGTATGTGATAGCTGAATAACATTTTTATTAGCTGTATATGAGTGAGGCTATAAGTAAAACGTACTTTCTACATACTTAAATAGGAAAATAGAAACTTCCAAGCGGTTAGTTTTTTTTAAATAAGTAGTCAGTTTGTCTACAGCTACACTGTTTGAGGGGCACCACTTGTAATCCTGAAAGCAGGCACACACATACGCGTGGGAAAATTGGAGTCCACCTCAGATGTTGGTTAAAGTTTCTTAAAAATCGAAACCTGAATTGCTAATAAACAAATTTGTAGATTGCGGGAAAGTTTTTGAGGACGTTCCAATTTACTGGTTGTGCACGCATTTCCCTCTGGCGGCAATACACAAATATGTGTTATATTTTATAGCTATACATATTAACTAAACGAAGATATAGGTTGCCTTCAATGCCATTGATTTTATAAATTATAGATGAATCATTTTTGCCAACTTAGGCGTTGTGATTATACATTTTTTATTATTAATTCTAGCACTAAATATTATTTTGAAATAAGTATTGGCTTGTTTATTTTAGAATAGTTATTTCCTAACAACTTAGTAACGATGCATTCATTAGTCGATTGTTCGCTTTTATCATCCCATTTTTTGATTATAAGTATATATATGTATGTACATAATGTCTGATACATTTTTTGAATTATAAATATTTTTCAACATTATATTTCACACATATTTAGACAACCATGTGTGCGTAGTTTATATAATATATCTTATGTAATATCCGTAATTTTCAAATTACACACATATGATGCCGAATTTGAGAACATCAAATAAACTTTCCATACATCAACATAATAAAAATGGAAATGTTCCTATTAGTATATCCCTAAATATCTTTCAAATAAGCTTCAATCGGAAAATAGTAATGTGTAGTTTTAAATTTCATGGTATTAATTATTATTTATTAATAATATTAGAATTTATAATCTTTATAAAGTACTTTTTCATTTAACTCTATGAAACTTATTCATTATTTATTTAGTGAATTTGAAATATTATCTAATTATTCACACTGTATAGATACTTGTATTATCAATACATCTATTTTTGAATCTTGAAACCTCTGGCTTAGATCAATTAATCAACAAATCTTTATCAATTTGAATGTTTCTTTTGTCTGTAAGGTATACAGACCGTATGAACTCTACGACTAGATTTATACAGGGAAGGTATTTGATGTATTTTTCTATTATAATCAAAATGTATTAAGTTTAGCTAAATTTGCATTGAATAAGAAACTACCTCTTACTTAATAATACTTTAAGTAATTACTTTTAATAATATTTTATGTATTTTTGATGGAAACTAAAAAAAGTGTATTTTGTAGATATGACATCTAACTCAGCTATAATTGATTACTTACCTAATCTTTAAGAAATAGTATCAAAACTTCATTCCGTTATTTAAAATAATTGCACACATTTATCGAATTATAGTGATATAGTCACTATAGTTATTAACTATAGTGTTATAGTGTTAATCCAAACAAAATAAATTAATAATGAAGTTTTTAGCAATTAAATATTTACAGTGGAGTATTTGAAACGTATAATTATTATTTTTTAATTTTATGAATATCTAATACGCAACTTTCTTTCAAAACTGTCATTTTATTAGCAGATATTTGGACAGTTGAAGATTAATTTTTATTTAATTAAACGACTAATTTCTACTAAGTTTTATTTTTACCATAACACTTTAAGTATAATATTTGACGAGTAGACATTTTATTTACTTATATATGTATATTGATATGTCAATTAACAAATTTCTTAATTTCAACACTTTTGTTTACTTGGAAAAATAAAACTAATTCACTATAATTTCCGGAATATTTATAATATTAAAGTTTATATTATGTGATTTTTATTAATTTATAACTATTTAGTCGGTTTCCATAGTGTAAGAATGGAATATACATCAAGAATTCAGTTTTATTATAATTAATATTTATACATATAATGACGTATTTTTCATTTATCCCTTTTTAGCTTTCAATGTAATTTTTAATTTGAGCAAACTTCAACTTTCGGTAGAGATTTATCTTTTTTTACTTTTAAAGCGTTTTCAAGGAAAGGGCAGAAGGTATTTAAATAGACGTTTTAATTTGTTTTATTTTTCTCGTTCTTTAAGTAAAAGCAGTCAATAACCCTTGACTTATTAACGTGTAGTCATTTAAATTCATATATATATATGAGTGTCACTATTATTATCAATTCTATTTAGCGTAGTATCGACAAATGACTGCATAGCTACGAGTAAACATAAATAAATGCTTATGTCTGGAGCATAAGTAGCTATGAATATCTAATATGAAGTTACACCCTTATACATATATATATCAAAAAAATTGTGGATGTATACATGGAACTCGTGGATTGATCAATAACTGCAGTTTGCTCTGTGTTGAGCTGGGCTTCTCCCTGTAAATCTAAATGCAACCGATGACGCCCGGAGCAAGCTGCAGTGAAACAGAAAATAATCAATCTGCAAATTCCCCGAAAAAAGAAATAAGACAGCTATACTATAACTTTAGCCTGCCTAAAGAATCAAAGCAGGGCCCTTCTAGAGATAGAAGCATCATCATATTTTCTAGATGTTATCTCAACTTTTTATAATATTTTATTATTTTCCATTTTGTTTGCGGTACGTCTCAGATAATGTATACAATATGTATATATATATATATTCAGTAATGCGCGCCTGAATATTTATCAGAATAATACACACAGATTAACATAAGTTTGTGATCTATATACTGTATGCATGCATATTTCTAGTTGCACGATACTTTTATCTACACATCGCTTGTCAACATTGTCGAATTAGTGTAATAGTTTGTATAATAAACATATATAACTATCGATTGAAGTGTACATAATTTAGTGTATGTGTTTCAAATATAGTCGGAGTATGTAATATTTTTTTCATGTTAGATTAGGTTTTAATTTCACTTTATGAGTGAGACAAATTTATAAATAGCATAATTCAAATAGAGCCGAAAGTATTAATTTTATTAAAAATCCATTTGTAATATATGAAAGTTAGTCATTACACTGTGCATTTAATATTATACTTCAAATTCCCCAAATCCATTCTAATGTAACACACCTAAAATTAAATTAAGATTATTCTCACTATGTATGTATAAATCCCTAATAATAGAAAAAAATGGCGAGAAAATTTTTTTCATTTATTTCTAAATATGAACTGAATAATTTGTAAATTTTAAATGAAGATATTGAAAAACTGAAGTTATCTGTGGACTGAAATTGACACTTTACATCGAATAAAAAATTACATGCACTATATATTTTTTTAATTGAGTCTAAATTATTAAAAAAGTTACATAAATCAATACCTAAAATGTTGATTAACTTAAAATAAAATATAATCAGTTAGAACATACATTTTTAGCCACAAGACACATTTAAGGTTTTGATATCTGAAGGAACTTACAGCATTCGTAGTATCGAAGAATGGCTTGAAAAACAGGAACAGTATTTCGAGGACAGGTGCATAGCATGATGTCATTTGATCGAGTGTCCAGGGTGCAGATTGCGTTTGTTGATCTGCACAAAATATTTTGACCATTGCAGTGGTCACCAATATCGGCTGGAAATTGAGTTTTGAAATAGGATTCGGAAAGTATGCTATATGTATGAGATTTAAAGAATGGATGTATATATATCGGTAGTCAATTTTTTCTGTAAATTTGTCATTCAATGAGAATATAAACTTAAATTATTAATTTCAATAATATAATATAATAATAATAATTTAAAGAAACTACGTTTTAATTAATATAACAATAAAATTTAACTAAAAAAATAAGTAGAAGTAGAAAAATAAATTATAACGCGATGCAGCAAATAACAATTTTGGTTAATAATTTGTAATACAAATATATATTTGAATATTTTGAATTATAAAACACTTTGACAAATGCTTAAATAATATTTTCTTATTTACTAATATGGGACAAATAAATGAAACATTATTTTATGTCGTTCGTTCAAGAAATAAATTTTTATGTAATAAATCTAACTTTTCAAATTTCAAAATAGTTTAGTTCTGTTTTTATATATAGAACTATATTATTACTACACATTATAAACTATATTACTAGATATAAAATAAAAATGTTAAATGAAAGTCTTCTAGTAATTTTGTAACTGCATTTTTAGAAAGCTAACCAGGAACAATAAAGAAATTATTAACATTTTTAATAAGAATGTATTGTCGATCATGATATTAAAAATGAAATAATGCAATCGAACAATAGGATATTTATTTCATTAAACGTTGGAAAACAATTCATATACATGAATATATAGTATATATACCCACAATAGAAGAATAGATAGAACGGAAAATATGTTGCATATGCAAAATTTATATTTATTTTGAATCACATGGTACCTGTTTACTTTCATTATTTTATTTATAAAATTTTATATAATTCAGTAGAACAATAAAATATGCTAATATATAGGTATAATGTATAAAGTGTATATGTAGAGATATATGTCTATGGTTAATTTTAGTAATCAAATCTAAAAGGTTGGAATAATTTCTCATATCATAATTACAAATCCGAGCAATGGTGTTTATAAGCTCTTAAAACCTGAACATTTTGAGAACTAAAATATGTATTTTAAATTTTCTTCTATCCTTTTCTGTACATTTTTTGAAAAATTAGTTTGTTGCTTACCAAGACTAGCCTGACACAAATGACCAAGATCATTGGAGTGAGCAGGAGTTGCCTGGCCATCAGGACAAGCACACCCTGTTTGACCATTCTCCATCCTGAAATTGGAAATTGAAGTATATGATAAATTTGTTTTTACGTGTGTGTGATGTTTTTGTTTAGACCTCAACTCTACACTTTTAGGGTTGATAATAATTGGGGTTGAATTTAAACAGAAATGATAAAATGTGTCAAAATTCGAATATTACAAAAAAGAAAGAATAATTTTTAATTTTTTAAATAATAATAGAGATTATTAGAGTACTAAGAGTACATAAGTAGAACGAGCTGGAGCAACCTACCCTAGTCTATTTACTAACCCATATATAAGAACTTAAAGCACCAAAAACTCAATTGGCTCGAAACAGAACTACCCTCACATAGTGTCACATTCAATTGTTAGTTATTTTCTTTCTTTTTATTGTAAAACTAAAACTAAAACTAAAAATTTGAATTTATTGTTTATTTAATTGCAGACTGCAATATGTTGTAGTTCACATTCCAATTATATATAACTACATTATAAAAATTGAAAACAACCTTTAACAAGTTAATTTTATTGAAATGGACTTTCTGAAAAATTTCGTTGTACAAAATATAGTTGTATACCAACAAATATATATAATTAACTTATATTTTGTAATTGTTCTTATAGTTATACATACATGCATACCAATGCAGTTTAACTGCTGTTGTAATTCATTTCCTCATGCAACTGTTGTATTTCATACTGACCATATTTCAGCTTGATCGAGCAATCAATCAGGAGTCAACCAGTAAAGAAAAACTAGACCAATTAAGCCTCCATCTAAAACTCTTAGATACTAAATTAATTTGTAAATGTGCATCGACATCACGCAACGTAGGTATATACAAAAAAATTATTTCAAAACAGTGTTATCGATTATCATACTAAACGAGAGATTTCCCAGTAGATAGTAGTTTAACAAATACATGCCAACACTTTATTGTGACTTTTCTCATAATAATGATAACTGTATTTGTCAATAGACATTATATGAAATACATTATCTTATTATATATTATTTAATTATTAACAAAGACAGCTATTCAATTTTTGTATAAATCAAATATGTAACCAACTTGACTAAATTTCATCAAATAACATATTATTTACAGCAAAAACTAACTAAAAAACTTTTACTTTACATTGTTTACTTTCGGTCTATTTAATTTCTATAAATAATTTAATTACTATAATAAAAAATTTAGTAATAAATAATATCAACAATTTATTTTCATCACTATATAATTCATAGGTACTTTAAAAATTATGTATTTTTTATAGTATCTATGCTTTTTCTTATTTTTTGATGATCTATAAATTGAGAATAGCCGGATTTGCTTAAGTCATGTAAATTCTAAATAAATAATTTAGATTTATGTTTGTCCACGCTAAAAATATATTTTGGATAACTAAATTCTCAGTGTGTAAAATCAAAAGATATATTGCACATATCTAGGAACATTTTTTATTTCATATAATTGTACAATATTTCGCTAAAAAATATAGGTATGTGCCTGTTATTAAATTTGTATATAAATATAATATATATATATATATGTATGTACATTTAGTCCCTTGTGTCATGCCATTATTTTTTCACGCTTGTCATATTCTGATTAAAACTTGTCACGCTAGCTGTTCGGTTAAAGATTTAGAATATGTTTATCTTAAAGTAAAATGTTCACTTTGGTTGGTAAATAGTCCATTCACTAAATTAAATGGAAACACAATTAATATGCTTATAATTATTATATTATCTTTTTTTATCTACCACAAAGGAATAGATACATGTCTAATTTATAAAATTGAAATTATATTTTATCTATTCATTACAAATTGTAAAATAATTCTGAAATCTTATTATGTAAACTATGCTTCTTAATAATAGTTAAAGAATATCATAGATGCATTACTGTATTTTTAATATATATAAGTCCCAGAAAATTAAAATTAAAGTTGAGATTTTATTAATTATATTATTTCTAAATTGTAATTCAACCATCTTATAATAATATAATCTACATTACATGCCTTTTCAATACTAAAATAAATGTGAATTTTCCCTTAAACTTTGAGGACAATTTATATTGTTTAGAAAATAAGTGAAGGAATTTTACCTTCAGTTACCCCAGATTTTACTCATATCACATGAGCGGAAAGATAATTAATATCAATTAAAAGATTTATCTGTCATCAGCACACTCCAGTACAATATGCATTTCACCCTTATTTGGGATCGTCAGTTGCACATAGGTAGTGTCGAACTCGGTACCTCATGATTAGAAGTCAGCGACTCTAACCACTCGGCCACCAAGAGCTCTGATGACAGAAGGGATAACATTTACTTATATAAGAGTTGTATCACACAACTACTAGAAGTAATAATGAAAATAAATAGAAAATAACTTAGTAACTAGATAGAAAGTAACAGAATTTAAATAGAAAGTAACTTATTTTCTAAGTTAGAACAATTTTTACAAATTACTTAGAACGCTATTATCAATAGAAAACAAAAATCAATTCATTATCCACTCATTAACCTGAACCATTTACTAACTACTATGGCCCCATATAATATTACAGAAGATAAACAGACAAGAAAAAAAATCAGTTTCACCTGGTAGAGGGTCCCCATAGTAGAGCAGGTTGGGGGGATAACATTGTTCACAAAGAAGAACAGTGCATCCTCGGGTCGCAGTTGGATTCGCTTCCTGATGAGGAAGTAGAACTGACCAACAGTGAGATCCGTGGGAACCAGATACTTCTTCTTGTCCAGGTCACCAACATGGGCACGTGGGGCTTTCTCAACAATCACCTGAAAGGGGAGAATAAACATTAAATAAACAATCACTTAACAAGAATTCCTGCCATTTAAGGACTAAAATCAAGGTTTCTTTTTTTCTAACCAGAACATTTAAAACATTTACTATATAGCTGAAAAAGTCATCTAAGCATTTAAGTAAAATATTCGAAAAATTGAATAGTTTTAGGAATTAAATGTATTGATATTTAAATTAGAGAATAGTATAAATAGTGTGGAGTTTACCGCAGGATATTCAAACTTATTGTATTTTTATAAAAGCACCAATTTTGGCACAGAGGTAGACTAACATATTACAAACAAATTGAGATGTGGAGGTATCTCTCAACAACCCCTGGCGGCCTTTTTATAAAAGAAAAAAATATATAAACTATCAAAATACATCATTATTTTTTCGAAAAAAATGCCATCAGTAAGATGACTTATTGATAGTTAAGCATAAAAATATAAATAGGATGTTAAGTTTGTTACATTTAAAAATGTTCTTTATTATCAATTACTTTACCATTATTGGTTTCAAAATTACTAAATTTATCCAAAAATATATTCTATAATTGCATACAATCTAATTTATATACATATATATAAATGCATATTTATAAAAGATAATGAATCATAAGCATGGATAAATAATAATATGGCCAATAAGAAGTATGTTGAATTTCTATAAAATTAATCTAAATTCTTATCAGTAAAGCTCATTCAAAAGTGTGGGTACAAAGCTTTATAATCATATTTCAAATAAAAGAATGAATTTTATATGTAATGCAACAGTATATAAAATTAAAAATAGTATACTTTCCAATTATATTTTCAAACCATTTTAAAATAATAAATAGATTTTACAGATATATTTTCTGAATATTAGATCATGTCTTTGTATCAATACATAATAAAGAATTATTTAGCAATTTTGATATTAGGTAAGTATTTTCTTAAACTTAATGAACAGTAGACATTAGTTAACATGTATATGAAACTGCACATTTAATTTTTACTTTAAACTGTCATCTTACAACTTTAGGTTTACCAAGCTACTTAGGCATACCATTGGCAAATTTTATTAAAATTGGAAGCCACAGGACAGCTGTTTCAAGCTTCTGAGCTTGTCAGTCTGGCATGCCCAAATAAAATCCAATTTAATAGTAAAAAAGAGTCGATAGGTGCAAGTATAATATATATTACAATAGTGGTTATCTACAGCTGTAGATACATTAATGTATTTATGATAGTAGAGGGTATGACATATCAGGGTGTCCACGTGTATG
>JAYRBW010133924.1:0-15705 GCA_036023295.1 Invenusta paracnida
TTAACTTTTAATCTTTTATACTTTAGATTTTATGATGAAAAGACACTAAACTAACACTTTTTTCTGGATTTACCCTGTTGCGCTTTTCACGGGACAATCCTGCTTTTTGAGGTTGTCCCACATGTCCCGCAAATGTAAGAGATATGTCCTACGTTTTGAATATATTGCTTTAAAAAAAATTTAACATTTTTTAATAACAGTAGTTTTAGTTAATCTTGTGATTCATTTAAAAACACAATATAGTATATAACAAATGAGGCAGAGACTAGACAGTCTAACATGTCAACCAATTTTCCAATTTGTGTTTACTCAACTGACAGTATATTTTGTTTAAATATATGGAATTACAAATACTGAATCATCAATTTTCTTTTACTTTTCAGATTAAATAAATCACAGATATGTATGTACATTTAAAATAATAGTAATACATTAAAATATACAGTATTGGAAATTATTTAGTAATGAATATTTGCAGAATACTTGAAAATTTATCTGTGAGAGTAGATATAATTGACTTTAGATGCATTTCCATATGCAAAAAACGTCTAAATTTGTTTGCGCTCCTGCTTCACCATGGGGCCCCAACTCCGAGGGGATACTGTCCCGCTTTTCTATGTCATTTGGTTTGCAGGTCTGCATTTGTTATTTATTATTAATGATAGCATAATAAGTTTGAATAAATGCTTCATATGCTGTATGCGTATGTATAATACACTGTAAATCTAGATCTGCCTTTTTAAAATATAGACAGACTCACATAATTTCCTTTATTAACATGCATGTCCATTCAATTTATGAATGGATACCTTCATATTATGCAAGTAAACTAAAATTTTAGCAGACTAAAGTTAATAAAGGAAATTATGTGGGTCTGTTATCCATTTGTGAAAACCCAGGTTACTAAAATATTTAAAATACATGCATGTCCACTAAGTTATATAAAATTATACTATTCAAAAACTATATATACAAATATTGGCTACATACAATTTTAAATAGACAAATTTTTCATAATGTATGCAATGAGAAAATGCACATGGAAAATATATATTCATCAAATAGTAGGTATATACCAATATTATAATAATATGTATGTAATATATATGTATAATAATAATAGGTTTCTAATTAATAGAATAGAGTTAATTAATACTAATATATATTTGACATATGTATTATAATAATTAGGATCTAATTAATAGAATAAAATTAGGTAATATATATTCATCATAGCAGGGAATTATACCAAAATTAATCTGTATGTGATATATATGTATTTATGATAATAGGTATGTAATTAATAGAATAGAGTTAGGTAATATGTTTTTATCATTGCATGTGCACATCAACAGTAATCTTTATGTCATATTTACCTATGTAAGTATAATAATTGGTTTCTAATTAAGAAAATCAAGTTAATTGTATTTTACATAATAAGCTATTCTAAACAATAATTAATTCATATTATGTGTTAGGTAAATTATAATATACAATATGACATGATCTATATTAGTACACATCGATTAGGTATACTATTAAGTTTATTGATCGAAATAAGTGGGTTTGTATAGATACCCTGTGCTAGCAGACTATATATAAAGAACGAGTGGAAGTGAATAGAATATAATATGCTAGAAAAAAGAATGTAACTATGACACTGAATCTAGATTACAATTTCAGCTTTCAAACCAGTTGAAGTCATGTTTTGTTGTACTTCTAAAAGGACTCCTGCACAATTCTCTTGAAGTAGACTCAATATCGAACCATACTGTTGGGGATACATTGTTAAAACTTATTATAAGTGTTATTTGAAAAAATACAAAATAAAACATATTTCTTGGACAAGGTTAGAAAAATGTAACACATGTTTATATATAGTTATACTGAGCAAAATTGTGTGATATTTAATGGGCACCACCATACTGGCCTCACCATTTAATAGAAATTAGGCATTTATTCAAATACACAGTTTATAAAATGATGATGCAATGCACTTACTTCTGATCTGGACAACTCAACAGGTTAGTGTAACAATCCACAGTTCCACTCCTTGCAGTTGGTTGGTGAAGTGCTGGCTTAGGCATGGCATCAAGACCTGTAATTGAGAATGAAAAAAGGAAACATACTTTTAAGATAAAAAAGTGTATCTATCTATAAGTGTCTATATATTACTTTTTAGAAATGTCATCTGACAGGCTAAAAGTTATACTCCCTTTTTTAAGCCATGACATTTGGTTAATTATTCAACAGATTATATACTAAAATTGACTATACATTAAGATAAACAAAACTTGTCATGCTAAATAAAACAGAAGTCTTACCATCTAGGCTGTCAAACAATATTACTTCACAGTCAGGGAGGCCCAGCAAAAGTTCATCCTCATCAATAATGAGTCCATCAGGATAATGAGCAGCAAACTCCAAAAAACCATCTTCAAGCTTAGCCTTTGATGAAAGATATAACATATCCTATTTTATTCATTCTAATTGATAATTATTTTACATCACCTATTTTTATACTCTGTCCTACACTATAAATAATAGCATATATTAGACCCTTTAATGCTGCTATCAGTTGGAAACATTCTTTGCCCATTTTCCAATTTTCACCAACTAGGCAAGACATAATGGGTGTGATAATCATAAAAATGATATGCATCTTATGCACCTTTTGTGTTGTGCTCCTTCCCTTAAATGTTGAAAAATCCTACAGTCAAGGTCAGTGCTACAAATACCAAACAAAATCATATTCACAATGCTCAATGTGCAAGAAATGTGAGAAAAATGATTTAAACTTTACTAGCACATATAACATTGGTACATGTGTATACATGGACCTAGAGATAAAGTTTGGTAACAATAATTAGAATATTTGTGAGCAGCACAAATTTTATTTATTCTACCAATTTTTTCATATGCTTTTTCATCAATAAAAAATTAACTAAATCAATTAGTATTTTTTAGAGTATAAGTATGGCTTGAAATTCAAGTATATGTATATTTCAAATTCTAGTATATACTCAAATTTCGAGTACCCCTGGCCACCCTGTTTAGTATTCCTGACCTGTTCCAACACACATTTAGCATGCAGACACATCCAGCATTTTTTAACGCATCCAGCACATGTTAGATCTGTTAAATCAAATAGCATTTGAGATTTTATTTTACAAGTCCAGCATTTGGATTCTACATTTAATTACCTACCATATAAAACGCATATAGCATGCTAACTATGCGAACAAATTTAGCAATTGTTAAATATGTTTAATTCAGCTATTTAAGTAATAATTAATAAAACAAAAATAATAATTAAATTAACATAAACTAAAATATATACTGTCTAATAAATTTAAGAATGAGTGGAAAAATAATAATAAATTTGAACAAAAAATAAATTGAATAGAAGAAATGAATATTAATTGATTATATATTGCCATAGAAATATTGAATATGTGTAAAAGGTATAAACATTTTTGAATGTACATTTTATTTTGCAATAAACTTAGACATTAAGCTGGATGTTTAAAAATAAATTATATGATTAAATGATTACCTATGCTTATAAAAATGAATGTAATTATTATAAGCTATCGATTCAGTATAATATCTTGTACATATATGATTCTATAAAGAAAAAAATCAAAATAATTAACTTTGTATATGAAAATGTAGGTATGTAGACATAGTGTTATGATATTTGAACATACTTTTGTATTCCAACCTTAGTAGTTCTGTTTATTGTTGGTAAAAATATATCATTTTGTTAATTACTGAATGGGTTACTCAATTGGTTACTGAACCCAGTGCATTGTAAAATAAATAACATAAATTTATACTCTTTTAAATGCTATATGCATCAATACTTAGCATTCAGTATTTTCAATATTTATTGTTTGTATCTTGATAGTTATTAATTATTTCTGATTAAAGATATTGTTTCTATTAAACTCAACATGGTTTAATAACCCCCTATTGTTTTTTTTTAATGCATCTTGTATTTTCCTACACTTAACACATTTACAAATATGCTGGTCGCTGGATGTGTTAACGAACTGCTTGATAGTTAATGTGTCAGCATGCTGGATGTGTTGGAACAGAACCACAAAAATATAAATAAAAACACTGACAACTTCCTACTTGCTGAAAACATAAAAAATCAAAAATAACCAAACAATTAATTATTTAAATAGCATTTATAAAGAAATAAAAGTAAAACAAAAAATATCATGAAGGATAAGACTTTTAATTTATAGATAATAATAATAATGCTTATATTATATATTACACATTGGTTTTATTTTGTTTTATTTTGTAAATCAATATAAGTTAGTATACTATAATTATACTATAGTCTATAGTGTCTAAAAATGGGGGGGGGGGAACTACCAAAAAAGTGCAGTGTAGGTATCTTTAATAATTTTTTAATTATAATCTTCACCTTATAGTTATAATATAAGGTCTATCACCTTATATATCTCATGATTGTCTATAATAACCCCAAAATAATCAAAGAATTATTTTTCAAGAATTTAACATATTGATTTTATTTTTATATAACATTGAAAGAACTTCCCCGGGAAAGTTCTGGGAAAAGAACTTTCCCGGATAAAACAAAATCGATACAAAAGTTCGAATCCTGAAACGTACAAGAACGGTACACAAAATTATGTTCTAATCGAAATGAAATACAATTTTATTCGTTTCGCCGCATGCTTCGATTCTCATCTTCTTGCTTGCAGAACCACGAATTTCACAAGATTCTTTGCTTACGTGTATCGACACTGATGAAGTTGTTTGAGATGGTGATAGTTTCATTTCGTCTTCACATTTTGAGCTATTTCCATATAATACTGCCGAAGTGCGTTTAAAGTCTTCGTTTGTGACTCTTTCGTAAATGTTTTGTGCTTCGGAACGATTACCTGTGTGCGCGCGACGTTGAACATCGTCCATATTTTTCAGCGCCTGTCCAGTTGTCTTTTTTAGACTGTGATTAACAAAATTGCCACCTTTAAGGCCACCTAGTTCAGCAATCGTTTTAATCATGTTGCTTAGTGTGTTATGTCCGACAACTCTATCTTCGAACCATTCTCTTTCTGAGTAATTGAGTTTAGCCTTCAAATAAAAAGATGTAAATTTACCTTGTTTCGGTCTTTTAGAAGCATACTTTTTATATAGAGTTACAAAGCATCGTTCAGGTTTTTCGTGACACATAAATACTTTTACTATTTTTGGTTTGACGTTTCGTTGATTTAAGCCTCCATTTCTATTTTTCGAGTAACAATTGGTATACACCAAAGCCTCACCTTCTTCTGTTTGTTCAAGCTTTATGTGCTTTCCAAATTCCAGCTCTCTATGTTCCTTACCACCGCGTAGTCCAAAAAATTTACCGGCACTGTAAAAAATGGTTCGGAGAAGGGTAGTCGGATTGTCGTCTCCGAGAACGCCAGTTTCCCATAATTTGTCCTCTTGATGGAGAGTAATTGGAGTACTTGCACCATTTCCAGCAGAAGTGATATTCGACTTGTTAGCTTCTTTCATGGCTGCGTCGAGTGCATTTCTTGACAATTGAAAATGATCGTCATCAAATAGACGCCATCCTTTTGAAAGGACAATTTTTACATGGTACGATATACCTTGAAAGATGTCTCTTAGAGTTGTAGATGGGTATCGTTCTCCGTTTTTCTTCCTAGTTTCAAATATAAAGTATTGAAGTTGACTGTCTAGATCTCCCTTAGACATATCCGCAAGAGGTTTGAATACATGCAAGCCCTTAATAATTCCAGATGACTGTCTGTTTATTAGCCATTCGTTAAAAATGTTAACGGCCCATTTAGATTTCTTCAATGAATTTTTTGACAGGGTATCTGCAATTCTTGATTTTAGATCGCAACTATTCATTGGAACCTCAAATCTGTTGTTTAATATCATAGTATTTTCATTTTCTTGGAAAACATCATTATTAATAATATTTATACTATCTTCAAAGTAATCATTATTAATAACATTTATATCGTCTGACAGCAAATAATTAACAAAACCTTCCATAACGAATAAAATTAGTAAACTGCATAAATAATTCAAACTAGTGTTTCTATCGATAATTTTTCAAATTATAATTTAATAAGTAATCAATAATCATGAGATATAAATAATATACTATATTCGCTCGGAAAAATTCTGTATCTCCTTCGGGAATTTAAGAATGCTATAGTATATCGTTCACGTATACAAATGAAATTGTAAACAATTGATTATTTATTGATTGCAAACTATATACTATACCTATATATGTAAAATTAGTTTCATTTTATTCAAATTCATTTATGTTCAATATATTAATTATAGGGCACAATAGGTTCTTGTATTTCTGGAAGCAAGATAAGCAGTGTTGAAACCACATCGTTTAAAAGAATATTTCGCAATTGCAAAATAAATAGTTTATCTGTTGAAAAAATCTACACAGCAACTAGTCTCCAATGAATTATATATTGTATATTATTGTTATATACTATAAATTAATTATATAGAAAATTAATAAAAATAGAAGATATTCATATATATAGTAGATGGCAATAGGGTATATCTATCCGTTATAAAAATAACGACAAGCTGTATTATATGTATAGCTAAAAGATCTTCCCCATAGCTACACATATTATTTCAAAATTAAATTGATTTAAATAATTTAAATTTCTGTAGACAATTATTGTAATTATGCTCACACTGTAATATGGATAGAGTAATTTCACCCAAAGCAACCGAACGAGTGTTTATTTCTTGCAGCAGTAAAAGAATATTATACTTATTATTGCAGCATTAAACTTCAAAAGTGTTAAAATTCTATATAATGTAATGTTTACACCTAATCAGAAGTATATATGTAGCTTTTGCAATAGTTAATATACCTGCAAAATAAATAATGCTATCAAGAAAGGTTAACCATTTTACTAAAATTGCTTTATTACATTTAATTAATGATTCAATTCTAATAAAAGTTTATATCAATTGATGTGATTTATCCACATATTTAACATAATTAATATTGAACTAAACTCAAGAGTAGAAGTACAGATTTCAGATGGTATACAATAAATTTCGTATTAGCATTTGATGTTGCCTGGACGCATTCGATGTTGGCCTGATGCATTTGATGTTGCCTGAATAATTTGATGTGGCTTGGACGCATTTAATATGGACAATTGTTAGCATTTGTTCAGAAAAAATACGCGATTTAATATTAAAATTTCAGCCATCCCCATTTGTTTTGTCACGTGTCTATATTGATCGGGAAAATCTTATACTCTTAATAATATGGTTTCACCTCTGATTTATGTATAAGGTCCTCTTTGGGTTTCTTTGAAACACGAATAGTTTTTTGCGCATCAATTCCAATATTCCAATTGTGTCTAATAAAAGAAAGAGGACTATTGTTTTAAATAAGTAATGCCTGCACAAACAATTTGAATTTGCATTTTAATGATTTGAATGCAACGCGCAATAAATTAATATATAGATTATCAAAACGAGAAAAATTAACTAGCCATACAAGTAATTTCTTTAATTACATATTTAAGTAACTAATCTGTTGAGCATTCTACATATACGATTAGTAAAAAATTGAATCTGATTTCAGAATGAATATTATTTCAAAATTTGCAATATTTAACATCAAATATAATTTAGAATTAAAGTATTACTAACATATTTACTTAATATATATATATAGAAAGTTAAAAAAATATGTATAACATTAAAATATGAAAAAAGGCTCTTTTCTCCTTTTTTTTGAAGGTATGAATCTTTAAAAAAGCAGTTTTTGCTAAAATGGTAAACACATTGGTAATATATTTGATTTAATTATATTATTACGAATTTACGTATATACCTATAATGCAAAACAAAAAATCATTTATGCTCATTAAAATTTGATAGGTATTTATCACTTAGTCTATACTAAATTTTAAATAACAAGAAAGTGAACATAATATCAGTTGAATAAAAAATATTAGTCTCACCAATAATCCATTTTAATATGAAAATAATCCATAAAACACATATTTAAAAATGAAATATAGCGTATTTAATTTTAAACATTTAAATGTTGAATGAAATTATTTTATAATAATCCCAATACACTACTTTCACATAAAAGAGTAATATACCTAATATAAGTATATTATAAAATATATTACATGATTAGCTTTTAAGTTTGGATTAAACATTTGTGTTCTTGATCTAAGATATGAAAATATCATATGCGAATAATAATTTACATGTTTATAAGTATTTCATTAACATTATGAAAATAATTATTAACATATATATATTTTGGGATATCCAAAAAATAAATATAAAACAATATTCTCGTTTTCCATATATGTATATGGAAACGAGAATATTGTTTTTTGTCGACTTTATGTAATTAGGCAATTATTGGAGCTAATAAAAAATAATTAAAAGTCTTAAAGTAGTAGAAAAATTAGACTTATTATATTGCATTTAAAATTGCTTAAAGCAACTTTAAATGAATTAAATATAAAGTTTGCTAAGCCAATCAATTTACACAAAGTTATTGACGAACTATATTTAAAATAAAAACAGATAATTGATTAATAGCAGTAAATAAAAAATCTATGGCTAAAATTTAAAACTTTCTTATTGCATATATAGCAATCATAAACTATTAATAAGAATAAATAAATTATTTTCTGAAAATTATCATTAAAATTTTGCAAATATTCAATAAAGAAAGGTAAAACAATTTAATAATATAAAAATTGTATTATTATTTGATATATAAGAATATTTTCATTAATAATAAGCAATTAAACATAATCATTTTGAACTGGTAAACTACAATAAACAATATTTGGAAAAGAAAAGAAAGGCCTAGTTTACTTTGAACTCGTATATATATATAGAAATAAATTACATATAAATGCTAGATGTGCGTTTTGTTATGCTAAGAAAATCTTGTGAATTTTCCACCGTAAGTACCATTTGTTTAGTGAGGAAATTTGTCACCATTAATTATCACAAAATAGAAAAACAATATTATTAATCTGACAAGAATTAGGAGATTATGGAAGAATTGAAACCTATTATACCAACATGTTCTGCTGGCTAGAAAATCCGATGGAAATGGATTGCAACCTGCGACTGGGGTAAGTCTGGTAAAAATGGGATAAGATAAACTTTTAATATCCACCAAGGCGGAAACAAGATACAGGCTTAATTTTCTTCAAACCAATAACAAGAATCAAACATTACGAGTGAATGGAGCTATTCATCTCATCAATAACTTCACAGAAGAAAAAAAACATGCTCTAACTTGACTCGCTATTGTTAATCAAGGAGATCATTAAAAGATATAATACATAATCAGCCATAATAAAAGACAAAAATATAGAATAACAAGTCATAAAACTTGAAGAATACGGATACAAGAATGTGATATGTTAGGCATAATATATAATATGAAAAACATCAAAATGTTGTCATTTTTAGGAATAGATAAATGGAAATAGTAGCTTTTTCTTGACATTTTGTAAATGATTAAAACAGCCCAAACAATATTAAAGAGATGCAGAAACATGTAATTGGCGATACTCTTTAAATTGTTTAAAACAGTTGGAAGAGAACTTCTTGGAAGATAGTCGAAAGGTTGGGATTTCTATTTATTATCTAACATTATGCCGATAAATAAATAGCTGTTTTATCCATTTTATTAGTAATGTTCTTGACATATTTTTCATGAAACTAGCACGATTTAAATATGTTTTACGCTTCAAAATTCATCACATTAAGGTCTATATTTCAAGCTGAGTTATCGTAATCAAGATAATTATTCCATAAGTAAAAACCATTGGATACGTAATATTCATATGCGAATAATATGGATTAAAGTTTATACTCAGCCAATAATTAATTATTTATGTTAATGAAAGTATCTATTATAATTAGATTCAAATTTTTCAAAAAATATATACTTCATATGCGAAATTTTTGAGAGATGTATAATCTTTCGAAGACCCTCTTTTTTGGATTTCCTTAATACGAAATAGTTATATTAAATGAAGAAAAAAAACTCGTTCGCGTAATTACTGTACATATTATCAAAGATAATAATTTAAACTAGATAATAATTAATCGATCGGACTTACGTTTATTTCTAATGCCAGTGTACTCGTGTTTTTAAACCAATTCAGGGTAAAAAAAGAGGAAATTTCCTCCTAAAGTGTCAACGCAGGAAATTCCCAAAGTGGGTAAATCTTAAAGCGGCCAGGGAATGCTAGTGAAATCAACAGGTCCTCCTAATCCTGCATCTGCTTCCAAAAGAGACATCAGCACAGACATGGCCGCCTCATCACCCGAAGTCTGACTCGTAGCCGGTGAGTCACTCAACTCTCCAACAGCTCCTCCTGGTCCCACACTTCCTGCCCGAGCACCGCCTGTGGACAAGGAATCGCCACCTACGTTGCTGTCATCACCTCTGTTGCTATGGTTATCTTCATCGCCGTCGTTATTAGAACCGCCGGGGGTGTCTTCTTCGTCGCGCAGGTTGAGAATAACGGAAGTGGGGATAGATTTAGAGAGGCCATTCAGACGGCCCTCGTTTGCTGGCGGGGATATTGGCTCCAAGGTCAGGGGCAACCGCATGCCTGTCTAGAAGTTTCAAAAGAATAATGATAGAAATATAGTAGTGAAAACTAATTGAGCAGTAATAAATTTTAAAATAAAATATTAAGTAGACATACAGTTGAGCCTAATATGATAGCTTATTAATTATATATAATAATTATTATATATCTAATTCTCATAGATATTATTTAAATATGATTGAATTGACTAGTTATAGCTTTAATTGCATTGAAGTAATGAATTTATATTTAAATACGTACAAATTTATATCAACTACAAAGTGAATATGAAGTCTGGAGACATAGGAATAATTAGTAATTTATTATTTTCAAATAAAACGATACACTAATCACACACTCCCTCACACCAACACTCTCAAAGTCAATTTTTGTATGAATGGTGAAGTTAACCGGCAAAACTATACTATATGTATTGGAGTGCTGAAAATCCTAACTGGTTTGAGCCATCAAAAATGCAAGGTGCTGGGAAAGTCATGGTCTGGTGTGGCTTGAATTATATTGAACCACTTTTGTGACAGACTCTTGGTAGTATTGTACATACTTTTCTCTTGATAGTATTTTGACAGACTTTAGTTTATGTATATATAATTAAAATAATAAATTATTATTTATTCCTGTCACCTGACTTTCTGACTCACCCTGTATTTCGATATTTAGCTTATAATAATATAATAATAATATATTAAATATACATAAATTTGAATAACCACAACCATTTATAAATTTAAAGAAATTCTTAAACGAGCTATCGTTTTGGCATTTGTGATATTAATTGTCTTCATAAAATAAAACAGATAAAAAAATTCACTACAGTCACTACATTTTCGGACAAAACATCATTCGAACAATATCAAATTCAGAAAGATAGGAAATTTAGAAAATTCATAAAACAATCTGAAAAAGAAAAATAGAAGAAACAAACCAATAGAAGAAAAACAATAATCAACTATTGATGTTAAACTTATAATTTAAAATATTCATTTTCTTAGATTCGTGATGATTTAAAGTATAAACAAATTAAATAGTTCGGTGGAATGTTACAATTTTAATTCTAGAAGACATATATATAAATATGATCTAAGTTGAAAAAAATGATACGCTATTTTTTACATTTGTTAATTCCATAGGAGAAATGATTCTGTTTAAAAATGAAAAATATATTTAAAATAAACGCACTTTCTGAAATTACTTTGTATATATAATTATATAGATAGTTTTACAATGTAAAAAACGATGACAGTTACCGGGTATATAACATAGATAGATAACATATAATTTTGTTAATAATGTTCTAATATTTTTAGTATTATACTTTAAGTGATAGAAATATTCCATATATACACAAATGTCGTTTATTCAAGCTGTTACTTTATGACATAAATAACGACTGCATATTTTCTTTTGAATATCGAAATTAATAAAATTACATGTTGCTTTACCATAAAAACTATAACAAATTTGTTGAACTGTTTTCAACAGGACAATATGTCCATTAAAACTGTTATAGTTTATTATTCTATAATCGGTTACAAAATATTGTCAATTTACGTGAGAATTTAAAAGTATTATTCGCATGCATAAATATGAATAAAAATTACACTTACCTGAGACTGTGAACTAGCTCCCTCACCATGATTCTGGGGAACCGAATGCAATGAGGGAAGAATGGAGCGAATTCCCTGCTCATTTGAGTTCGACACCTTGAGTGTGTTCATCCGAATTGAGGCCTCTATTTGGGTTGCATCCAGAGAGCTTGTCGTTGTGTTGCATTCTGTGAACTGTTGAATATACTGCAGAGCCATCATCCGCATCTCCTCAATTTCTTGGTTTTGCTGATTCTCGTGGAGTGACTCAACGATAGTGCTTCCGATCTCTGAGACATTCACAGAGGTATCCAGCCACGATCGTTCTTTCTTAGTTGGTCGAAGAGATGGAATCGATGTCTCAGCTTCAATTGAAAGCGGTGTGTCCGCCAACTCTGTATTGACTTCCCCTTTCTGGCCAATCTTTGACTCTTTGAGAAGATCAAAAGCGCAGCTGAGGAATTCTGGATTGTCCGTGAGTGGGTTGACAAAACAGTACATCTGCAGTTGGAAGGAGCAGAATCCTGATGACTTGGTCTTGATCTGAATATGCGACATACTCATCTTGTTGTAAGTCTGCAGGACTTGTTTGTGCAAATTTGCAAATGTATTGACATTGTTCGCGTGAATGTAGACGTAGATTGATGTACCAATCAACTCTTGAGGGAGGTAGTCAAGCAAAACGGCTGCCAAATGATCGACGGCAATGAACGTTCCTTCGAGTTCAAGACGGAAATTGATTCGCAGTGGAAAAAAGCAGTCAATGGACTGCGGTCCTCTTGATGTGGCAACTTTAAGATGCTCTAGTGGACGTCCAATCATCACAAGACAAGCCAATTGAGTGAATCGGTCGTCTTCCTCGCCAATTTCCTGATCATCGCTGTTCGTAGCCCAGGACTTGATGTAACCTGTACAATGCACGGGTAAATAACGTTTGGACTCTGACTTGCTACGTTTGCTGCCTGTGGAACCTCCTCCTCCTCCACCGGCATAAGTATTGCCACTAGCACTGCCACTTCCTCCACTTCCGATTTTTTGTGAGCCGAGCTTAAATCGGCAGAAAAAGGAGCGCCGATTACCCGATGATAGCGGAGTTTGATGCTTGGGTAGCCGCATTTTAACCGGTTGAAGCGTTTTTGAGTCTATGAGACGTTCTTCGACATTCATCTCCGGTGAAATGAGATTTTCTTTTATCGTGGGAATATCTCGATTGTGGACAATGTCAAAAATACTCTGTCCGACCAGCTCCTGGACCTGACAGTCGAGAATGCCGTTCACCGATTCGGATACGAAAAGCACTCGACCTCTATCGCATGCGAGAACAAAAAGGAAGCCCTCTGCAACGCTTAATATAATGTGTTTCATCTCTTCCTCGGAGAAAAAGCTTGGTCGATGACTCGCTTCACTACTTGTGCTTGCGTTTGATTGAAGCGTCTTCAACTGTTGCACGGTCATTCGCAGCACTGTCAGCTTGTCCAGCTTCCGATTCGAGCTACTGCAAAGTGGAATCATCTGCGAGAGTTCAGTGATTAACGTATTCATGTTGTCACGACGTCGTTTCTCAATTTCGCTATGTTGGAGGCGTGATGAGTTGCCAGATTCACTGTCCACAGACTCCGGGTTGCCAATAGATCCAGTGAGTTTCTGAGACCCCTGGCGTGAGGATCGAGATTCATCTTCGCCCTGGAAGTAGTAGTCTGTTACAGAATCGGTATTGTTGAGATAGGCGGTGTAGTTGAAGCGGCCGTCGTCCGTATTCTGAGAGAAGCTAGGGGAGGTTATGAGGTCGTTCATGAGAATTCCCCCACTATCGAAGTTGTCAGGATCTTCAAAGAAGAGACTTTCGTTGTAATTCATCTTGTAATCTGGTAGTAAATAATAAATAAATACACATTATACAATAATACAGTTTATGTTATTAATTGTGCAGTAATGAAATTATTCTTTTATTGTCAGAAGAAAGTATGAGGTTATATGTAAAAGCATTTAAAATTAAAGCATTTTTTTTAATTTATAATTAAGTAAGCTACAACAGTTATAGTCAATAAGCGAATCATCAGGCAAACAGATTTTGTGACACCATATATTAGTGTATTTGTAAAAGAGATTTTGAGCATATACTAGCATTAGATCATCTATAAATAAACTAATGTTTTTTAGTGTATCACAAATTTGTTATTTTCTATTTATTTCAGAATTATATTGATACAGAGGCAGATATTTAAACATATTCCATGAATACAAATATCCCTTTAATTTTTAATGACGTCTCCCAGTCTACATATCAAATTTTTATTCAATGTAGTTCTTTCTGTAAAAATATTTTGTAAAATTTACACTATGTAGATACAAAAAGATTATTTTTAATGTATTATACTTAGTGGTAATTTCTACAAAATGATATGCTGCAATGTCAAAAATATGCTGTGCTGTATTATATTGAAAGTAATATATGTATATTTTCTGTAATAATTTATTAGAATGAAAACTTAAATTACTATCTATAAATTATTATTAAATCTGGATAATTTATATTACAAAGTAACTTAAAGTAAAATATATATGATTTTTATAAAACAAATGTTCAATGTAGTTTTATTATTTAGTATAGATACTTAATATTTTAAAATTTGATATGTATGACTAAATACATATATCTTACATTACAAGCAATAATTAAACTCCCCATATTTTGTATTGCAAATAAAAAGTAAATTTATGTAGTTCATCACTCACTTTTATAAATAATATGGTGTACATTTTAAAAATGTATTGCAAACCATTTATTAATATAGTTTTCACAAATTATACTAACAATTAATGAACAATATTTGTTTATATAGTTTTATAGCTGTTACTATCTAGCTACAATGTATTTCAAAGGACATATATTTTTTATGTTAAAACTATGTACATGTTTCTTAATTATGACCTTATAAATTCATAAATATTTCTAATTAATAAGTACAAAAATATTCAATGTCCATCTTTTATTAAATGTTAGTAAGTTATAATAAAATTCTAGATTATAAAACTAAAATTTAACATTTAATGAATTGTGATCAATGGGTTGATATTTATGGTGCAAATTGGTTTCCTAATGACTAAACAAAAAAAGTATAATTTTGGATCCAAGAGTTGCATGTGTTAAAAGATATAAAATTTATCCATATATAAATCACTTTATATTTTTGTGATTTTTTATAGTTTTAAGTAGAAATTTAATCAATTACATTTTATGGTTACATCTAATGTTTATTTTCATGTTAGAAAATTTATATTGCCAAAAATATATATTATTATTATATTATTAAAAATATTGTTACTATTTATTGGGTTTGATTACTTTTGTATTTTGAAGACTGTCCTGTAATAATTACTTATCATCAATATCCTTATGGTCGGTTTCGACCAGCGGTGACCAATTTGCAAAGTTTTCGATAGTCATCCCGATTTTG
>JAYRBW010133935.1:0-15705 GCA_036023295.1 Invenusta paracnida
TATTTGTTCTTAAAATTAATTTAATCAAAATATTTAATACTACTTTTTACCTTCTCATTTACATAAAATTTATTAAAGTAAAACGATTTTTTATATACCACGATTTACAGCGCGATGTATATGAAATCGCGTATAATCATTACTCTATGGCCTTACCGATCTATACTTACTAATTAACAACGACGCTTAACGCTCCGAACGAAGATCTGCTCCCACTGCTAAAGAATTTTCCCGATTGACATTAAAGTTCTCTCGAAAAAGACTCCCGATTCAGGTCAAATCACTGAAGTGAGTATCAGATACACTTTCTTCGGGAATAACCCCCACATAAGATAGTAGATGGATTGATATAGAGTTCGCTGCAACATAAAAAAAGGTTTCTACAACACAAACTTCACCCGAATGTGATTTCAAAGAGGCTGATAACGCTTAAAATTTCACTCAAAGGTAAAAGCAGAGTTATCACACTCGCTCGTTAGCGAGTATGAAACACCACTGAATGCGGATAAAGAAGATATAAGCAGCATTTCTACAACCTCATGGCAAGTAACAACGTATCAACCCCAACATGCAACAAGTTATAGAGCAACTTCGGACAGAACGGGGAGTTATTATTAGCAAGGAAGGAATTGCAGCTGTAACAGCAATGGAGAAATTCTTCTCGTTTTGTGTCCGGAACTAGATCTCGTGATTGAAAAATCCCTCTTTAGAATGCCGAATAAGCATAAGACAATGTAGAAGCATCTAGGCTTCAAGCATTAGGATCTCATTGATTATATCATTACCTGATAAAAAGACAAGAGCGGCGTACATGTCAGGAAGACAAAGTGGACTGCCGACGACTGTTGGACGTATCATCGCCTCATCACGTCGATACTATCACTCAAGATCCAATCACCTGCTCGTCATATACGTCAGTAAAGGAAATGATTAATTTTCAAGAAACTAGACGATACCAGAATATTAGCAACGAGTACAAAACGGAGCTTGCATCGTAACATAGATGACCACTACTAATTCGACAAATAATAATACCATACCTATCAAGACGAAAATACAACGGGGCTCAAGATAGTTTGAGACTTCAAAAATGTCACAACCAAGATTGGTTCAACGAAAACGACGCAATATTTCTGTGAACTCATCGGCACAAGCTTTTCAAATATAGGATTTTGATTACTACTCCAGGACAAGGAAGAAAAACTACTACCTGACAAAATCCGATGTTCAGTATGCAGATAACGACGCATTGGTCTACAAACCAGTAGATCGGTGGTTCAAAACTCGCTAAGTACTCTTGATTATAGTTGGAATTGCGCCTATTACGAGCTTATCTGTAATTAAATATTGTTCAAAAATCCTATTTGGCTGACCACAAGATATTCATAATATAATTATAATAATAATTTAATCACATGATCAGTACAAAGTACTATCAGCGTGTGAGAAGAAGAAAGGAGAAAAAGTTATACAAGGAATTAAGAAGGAAAGTGAACAGTTTTTAAGAAGTATTGGAAAATAGAAAAATTCTAAATTTGCCGTAGCTCCTGTGGAAACTCGTTCTAGACTGAGGGATCTTCTAGGGAAAAAGTACCTCTAGAAGCGGCGATTCGAACGATAGGTTGATGAAAGTGAGGTGCATTTTGGGATCTAAGATTGGTTGAAATGAGTCTTGAATTAGCAAGCGTCAGCAGTTCTTTCAGGTATCCTGGAGCGTTCCCATATAGGCATTTGTGTACAAGACACCCGACCTTGTACTGATTGCGCAGTCGAACTGGTAGCCAATATAGCTTGTTGAATGAGTCAGAGATGTGAACAGACTTTGGTAGGCGTTTGAAAAAACTGGACACAACCATTCTAAATCCGGTAAAAGCGATTGAGCTATTGTTTTGTGCACCCAATAAAGATAGAATTACAGTAATCTAGCACAGAGAAAACAAACGCACAAATGACGAATTTACAATTAGCTTCATCAATGAAGAATCTAATGCGATACAGATTGTGGAGAGACAGAAAAGCCTTTTTACATAAACTAGAAATGTGAACATTAAACGAATGAACGGAATAAAAAAAGACACCCAAACTCCTTACAGCTAAGTAGCTGGAGTAACAGCATGGCCACACATTTACGGAGTCTAAATTCAGATAATGCATTTTTTGGCGAGCGTCGCAAATGAAAGCTTCTGTCTTGTCAGGGTTTAACTTCAGTTTTTTTAATGTTAAACCAGTCGCACAGGTGGCAAAGGCAAGTCTCTAGTGTAGATAGACGTAAACATTAATATTATAAAATATAAAAATCCTAAATATATGCAATGTAAAAATAAGATTAATTCTTTGTAAATAAATTAGATTTTACAAGCTGTCTATTTATGACGCACGCATGTGAGGGCTTTTCTCCAGATGTTTTCAAGAGTGCTCTTAACTATAAGAGAAGTGCAATAAAAAGTGTTAGCGGGAGTGACTACATTCTCAATAGGTTTATATTATTTAATTGTTCTAAAAGCTAAAGAATTACAGAATAAATACGGTTTCATTTTGTCAACCGATGCGCAGCGATTACATGCAGAAATGAGCAATTGAATTAATTGAACATAAACTGAACTGCTAATCATATTATGTATCATTATTCACACACGCATGTATTCATTCATTGACCGCATGTTCGGCAACCTAACCCTAACCTTCCACATATGACAATGTAGGGGAAAGAGGGGGCGATACTAAGAATATCTCCCTTGACTGACCCATTAACACTAGAACAGCGGGATTGTAATATACCTATACAGCGAAACCCGTCAATTGACGTTTTTCATTTTTAATGATATTTGTTAAATAAAATATATATATTATAATCAATAATACATAAAATTAATTTATAACGGGAAAAATACTATTTAGCAATACAACTATAGATATAAACTAGAAGCCAACATTACATACATACATAACACATTCAATGTATTGATTTTTCTACTTTTTCATTTTATTTGCTAAAATAGATATGGTATCCAAATAGTAAATATAAATATATAAAGTTTATGTACCTAATTTCACTTGTCTGGCCCTCCCTATGTATGTTGAATGGATTACGTAATCCTATTATATTAAAATAGATTGTGTACCTACGTAATATAATATATATCTCGCATTATTTGCATGTTACGTGATCGTATTATAATATTAGAATTAAAATAATATCCTATTTTCAGCAAAACTATGCCCAGAGATCGAGCCCAAGACATCAAGAAATTGTTATACGCTTCGATTTTCGTGATGAGCACCGTCGAAATCTCCAACGTGACAAATTGACAATGATTTCAGCCATTCTGAATAGCTTCAATGAAAATAGCCAGCCCAACTAAAGCTCGGTGCAGATTCACCCAATATATCCCTTCGAAACCGGACAAATTCGGGATCAAATTTTGGATCCTCGCTGAGGTGAACTCTAAATTTTGCTACAATATCAAGCCCTATCTAGGACGTGATGAGGAGAGAACTCAGGCCCTGGGTTCGCATGTGGTGATGATACTGACAGAACCAATTTGGAACAATGGATATAACATTACCACGGACAATTTCTTTACTTCGACCGACCTTGCTCGTCAACTGCTTGCCAAGAGAACCACAATTGTCGGCACAGTCCGTGCACATCGCCGCGAACTGCCACCACCCCCGCCTCGACGTCTGGAACTCTACAGCTCCATCTTCTACGATTCAAATGAACTCCACCTGACTCAATATCAGACGAAGCGTACAAAAACAGTGCATAGGTATTCTTAGCACTCAACATCGTGGCACAACTTGTCAGGCAGATGGGAAGAAGAAGCCATTCACCATCCTGTATTATAACTCCACAAAGTATGGTGTTGATATGCTCGACCAGATGGCACGCCAGCTTTCCATAAAGTCAAAGTGCAGACGCTGGTAACTCGCAGTCTTTTTTAATATCATTGATATGGCCGCCATAAACGCCTGGATTCTGTATATAAAAAGGTCACACAAAGCAATGTCTCTCATCGAAGGTTTTTACATGACCTTTCTAGCGAACTTAGACATGATGTGCCTCCTGTGGTCAACGATGATGCGCCTCCTGTAGTCCTCAACCATCGAGTAACATGCTCGGTCAAACTGAACTGTCAAAAAAACCGTACGGTAAATATTTGTAGAAATTGTGACCGAGCCGTATGTGGCAAATCCTAGGCGATCGTATATGCCAATTGTTTCTGATATGTAACATTCATTTTAGTCTTCTTTTAACATGCATTTTAGGCGTATTTTTTATGCATTTTCGTATTCTTTGACATTTTTTTTATAACATGTAATAGTAAATTTTATATCATTTATTTTATAAATATACATTATAAATACACATTTATTTGCGTTTTATATCATTTAATTTATAAATATTTCGAAATCGTCAATTGACGGATCCCGCTGTTCTGGTAGTGAAATTTATAAAGAGTTTTCCTGAAGAGATATTTTCTAAATTCTTTTGCATCGTACAGCGCTCGAAAAATAAATAAAAGTCACAAGACGAATAGTAAAAAAATGATAAAAAAAAATGATTGAGATAAAAACATAAAAATTGTCAATTGACGTCATCCGCTGTTCTAGTGTTAACATTACGATATTGTTGGCATTTACTCTGAAATGATTTGTCAATTTATAAATATTAACACTATTATGTTTCATTGACTTCCCTTAAAGCAAAAATTCATATGTTTATATCGTTAATATAAAAATGATTTATTATAAGTCATAGACTATTTACAGGTATATAATAGATATATTATTTTCATATTCAAGTATATAATTAAGCAATTAAAAGGTATATATGTACAAGAAAACACAAGAACAATAAAAATTTAACTATAATCACCATTTAATTTTTTTCTATACACAATAATAATAAAAGATTTAGTTTTTATATTCAATAATATAGTTTTGCTTGGTAAAAAGAAACCTAACATTTCGTTTCTATATATTATGAATTATTATGTATATTATTGATATTATTGTGTAGGTATATATAGCAGCACTAAAACGTTTAGTCTTACATATTTCAGTGTTAAATAATATCTGGAATAAATGTTTAGAAGACGTTATTATTATTATTGCATGACAATAGTGGACCACAGAATTTTATAGTGACTTCGTCACTAAAATTTGTTTCATAACAGAAATAGTTGTACTATTTTTATAGAATATTTTTATAACAATACCTACTGAGCATGCTAGACTGTTTTCTTCTGAATTCTTGCCAAATATAAGATGCCGATAATTTTTTAACGAGTTAGAAATATTTTCTAGAAAACCATGATTGAAATTAAATGCTTCGTAACGCCATTCACTTCTGAAAATTGCTTGTAATTCTATATTAAGACTTTCATAATGTTATGTTAACTGACAGGTTACTGTATAAAATAAAATATTGAGTACACATTCTAAGTGGCCCATATTTTAATCTTTTATTTAGAGCATGAAAATATCGCTCCAAAACATTACATGTAGAAATTCACGTATATTATTACGTATAAATTTCTAAATACAAATTTGTGATGGAATCAAGCATAATGTATAAAAATCTAGCATTTTGGTGATAATTGTTAGTTGCTATAGGTATATGAAGTCATGAGAAAAACTCCCAAGAACTCTTTTCAATATTTGATATTCTTGGCACGTAGTGAAAATTTCAATAATAAACAGATTTCCGAAGTTTTGTATGAATTGAAAATGGGGGTGATTGGTATAAATTTGGAGCTTGTCTGAGTAAATACCAAACTGACCAATCAAAATAAGGTTACTTCAAACGGCATAGACAGCTACTAACAAAAAGCAGTTAAAATCCCACCAGAAGCTCTCAGCTGTTATTTTAAACTTCTTTGATAGATCATTATATTCCATATTATACAAATATTTTATTTCAACTGCTTTCACATTACGCACCAGTTACAGACACCAGTATTAAACTAAAACGGTTTTATTATGTCTATATGTCATTGAAATTTGTAATATAATTAACCCTACTTCTCTCGTTCATTAATCTTCTGCTTGAAGTATATAATAGTAATTTTCTTAAGAATATATTAGAAGGCAGAAAATGCTATTCTACAGAAGTCTCACTTATAGAATCATCATCGCTGTTGCAATATTCTTTACGTTCATCTACTCCCTTCGATTGTTCATGTCTCCCATGCATCAACAAATTTCTCAATCCATAACTCCTATAAAACCAGGATCCAGTCATTCATCTTTAAACAAAGATGCATCTCTTCAAACCAAATTACAAGAGATGAAAGTAACCCCAATCGAAACCCCAACTCCAGCCGAAACCACAACTCCAGCCAAAACCACAACTCCAGCCAAAACCACTACTCCATCCGAAACAACAACTCCATCCGAAACCACAACAGCTCAAAACCCAACTTCAACGAAAACTCCAACTAGTTCTGCCCCACAAACTACTATTGTAACAACTATATCATCATCAACAAGTCAATCTTTAAAATCTGTGACAGTGGCAAACACAAATAAAAATACATTTCAACTTACCGATTTTCATGCTCCGCGAAAAGGTATGCCAAACTTACATAAAGAACGAATGAAGTGGTTGAAGCCTTTAGAAGTCCAGGTAACACTCAAGGAACGTGGAATGATGTACGATCTGCTTCGCTTCTTTGACAAAGTACTCACGGAGAACAACATCGATTACCAAATGTACGGTGGGACTCTGTTGGGTTCTTTTCGACATCATGACCTTATCCCGTGGGACGACGACTTGGATATCTGGGTCAACGTCTCTGATAGAGCTCGAATTCAGACACTTTTCAAGCAATACGAACCCGATTACATTCTCAGGCAAGCTGGACCACATGACAAAATTTATCCGAAAGGAGCGCTTAAAACGAGTGCCTATTCTTGGCTTTGGCCTTACTTGGACCTCAGTTTTTTTAAAGAGAATGAAACGCACATTTACGACATAACTAATCCGTACGGCAAGACTGTCACGTATCCAAAATCCATTGCTTTTCCACTACATAGACGGCCCCTCTTCGATCTTTCTTTATTGGCACCTAGAGACTCCCTCGCCGCACTGATATGGAGCTATGATATCGGTGGAAATTGCTCCACATTTGGATATTCTCATATGGTAGAAGGTGCTGGGCCTTACGGCAAACAGCAAGACTGCGCTCACCTCGGAAAGAAATTCCCCTTTGTGGAACATTTCCCGGATCCCAATGGTATTCGCGAAGTCCTCCGCTACAAAGATGTCAATTTAACAGATATTGTCGTAGATGAACCTCGATATGCTGTCGCCAGTACTTTTAGAATTGACATTAAGAAGGGTTATTCCTTTCCTAAAAGTGTTCCGTTGCCGTAAATGCAATCGATTTATGATAAACTTTTGATTTAACGTACTAATATGTATACCACTGAAATCATCTCTTATATTTTATCTCTTAACATTTTATATGTACCTCAATGTTTATATCACAGATTTACATATTGAACGTTTATTTAGTACAATTTTTCTTTTACCAGGTTTCTTAGTATAAAAAATTGTCAGTTAAATACGTATTTCATATATAAACATTATTTTATCACACATTTTACAAATCTAAAATAATGAAACAGACATCAATTAAAACTTTATTTGCTGAAACATGCAGAAAAAACTTAATGTTGTATGAATAAAATATGTTAAGATTTTCATGTTGGTATAATAAGATATGGCAAATAACTAAAAGTATTGAAGTGAATATTTGCTGAATAAAATATTGCCCTAATCTATGTAAAACTATTCTTTTATTTTAATTGAGCGTGAAAATTTTTCCATAAATATCTCCCTCCATTATCAATTCTATTTCCAATAACAGATATTATATAGAATATGATTCTGCATTAATTATTATTTCACTAAACTTTCTGAGTGTGTTTTCTTAATAATTATTGCAAAATTGTTAATGCCTCCATATCTATTTTTATAAATATGAAATGATGTTTGATAAGAAAGTCACAAAGAATATTGATATAATAATGTTTACAATATTTTACAATTATGTATAAAATGTACTTATACAGTGTATAAAATAGAATATTATATTAATGTCTTTTTATATATATGCTTGAATTTATTTGCTATTACACAAGTTTAAATTCATTTCGTTTTATTTGTAATTATTAGAACTGTAAAACTGTTTGTAAACAACAACCTACAAAGGCAGAAATGCTATAGTGATGTAATGATTCTACAAGAAGATTTTCATTGATTGTATAAGTTAATTTGTATCATACACACAAATTATTTGGTGAGTGTTAAATTGTTGGATAAAATATTGTATCTAGTCTTTATAGATATTTTCTGTTTATGAATTGATTTCTTAATTTAGGTATATAATTCATATATGTATATATAAATTTGTATACATACGAGTACAAAATGTATGTAATATATATTGTATACTCACCAATATACATTTCTAGCAACATCTAGTTTTATGAAAATGTTCTGAAAGTGTCCATTTTAATATTGAGGTACATGAGTGATATTTTTCATTTTTTATTATGTATCATTTAATTTGATCGACTTAAAAATTGATTTAAGTTTTAAATAAAAATTGTATTTTATTTCCACCGAAACAAAATTATTTCACTCTGTTTTATAACAATATATTATTTTCATAAACCTTTATAGCTCATTTATAAACATTTAGATTGAAACCAAGTATGTATATGTTAAAGTAAAAAAATGTTAATAAGAATATAATTGTGTATCTATCTTATCGACAGTTTATCAGATATATTTATAAAGTTTTATACAAACAATTATAAATAGAATCAAATACTATTCATTTTTTGCAGATAACGCAAAATATAAATAATTATGTTTGCGTATGGAAGTTTCAAATATATATATATAAATGTATGTCTCCATTTTAATAAATGACCAATATTCTAGAAACGTAACTTATGAAACTACTGAACCATAAGAAGCACTGCATTTGAAAATCAATCTCCACAATAATATTAACTGTGCTTTAAGCATAATTAAAAACGCGAAACTATTATGGTAAACTTATGTGCTATTATTATATTATTATTATATATAGAGAAGAGGTTTAAAAATTTACTTTTATATTTCTGTATTATCAACATTTCCTATTTTAGGTACTCTTCGATTGCAAATTAGTTAATTAAAAACAATAATCTATAATCTATCTATAGCTTTAATACAAATTACGGAGTTTTAAAGTTATGTATATTTATGTTTGAATATGTATGAAATATAAATAATTATACTTCAGACATCATTGCGCAAAATTGATTCCTCACAATTGTCTGCAGATCAAAAACAGTCACTGATGCGCCACGATTATTTGATGAAATTCCCGGCAACATACTTGTATGAGTTGTCAAGAAATGGCTTTATGATAAACCTTTCCAGCATAAGGAAAATGTTAGATCGTGCACCGATTTGACATTAAGAAGGGTTACTCCTTTCTTAAAAGAGTTCCATTGCCCCAAATGCAATCGATTTATGATAAACTTTTGATTCAACGTACTAATATGTATGCCACTGAAATCATCTCTTATATTTTATCTCTTAACATTTTATATGTACCTCAATGTTTATATCACAGATTTACATACTGAACTTTTATTTAGTACAATTTTTCTTTTACCAGCGTTTCTTAGTATAAAAAATTGTCTATTAAATACGTATTTCATATATAAACGTTATTTTATCACGCATTTTACAAATCTAAAATATTGAAACAGATATCCATTAAAACTATATTTGCTGAAATATGCAGAAAAAACTTAATGTTGTATGAATAAAATATGTTAAGATTTTCATGTTGGTATAATAAGATATGGCAAATAACTAAAAGTATTGAAGTGAATATTTGCTGAATAAAATATTGCCCTAATCTATGTAAAACTATTCTTTTATTTTAATTGAGCGTGAAAATTTTTCCATAAATATCTCCCTCCATTATCAATTCTATTTCCAATAACAGATATTATATAGAATATGATTCTGCATTAATTATTATTTCACTAAACTTTCTGAGTGTGTTTTCTTAATAATTATTGCAAAATTGTTAATGCCTCCATATCTATTTTTATAAATATGAAATGATGTTTGATAAGAAAGTCACAAAGAATATTGATATAATAATGTTTACAATACTTGACAATTATGTATAAAATGTACCGATTTAGAGTGTAATCATCCAATATTAGTGCGATCGGAACACATCACAATAGGAACCTATATTTCAAGGATGATCACTGTTTTAAATATTTATATATGATGGAACGGTAACAATCGATAACTTTTCCGCAACACGTAGTTGTATATACAGGCAAGGGCCCTGTATATAAGGCAAGGGCAAACAATAAATTTACTGATCGAGCTTCTGTGTTTGCATATCTGAGCAATTTTCTAAGAGAATTCATAAATTTAATGAAATGAAATTTAAATGAAATTTAATTTAATTTAAGAATTTAAAATTAAAATTTAGAAATTAAATTAATTAATTAAATTAATTAATTATTAAAAAATTATAATTTAAATTCAATTCATAAATTGGAATGAAAGCTTACACGACTTCGCGAGAATCTCCAGAAGACCATCGACGATAGAGTTTGCCACGATATAGCTAACGTGAACTGATCTATCCATTGTTTATATATGTTTTACTTTTTGTAGGTATTTTTGGATATATTTTGTACTAAATTTGTACGCATTTCATGTTTTTGATCTAACAAATTTAACGGTGGACATTTTTGTCCAATATTATGAATTTATATAAAATTATATATTTATAACAAAAAGATGATCTCTTTACTGCAACGTGTCGAATAATATACGAGTATAATTGAAATATAAGAATATAAACATTACGATTTTTATATTTCTATTATGCACTATTTTTTAGGTTAAATAAAATACTAAAAACAGACAAAATACGTAAACAATATACATTTTTGAACTTTTAAATATGGGAATTTTATTTGGTAAATTTAAATATTTCTTACACAAAAATCGCCGATTATAACAAAATTATGCTATACTTACTGGACACATCATTTTTATAAATAAGTGTAGGTACCTCAATAAATATATATTTATACTACGTTACTGATATATAGATGTGCAAAACAATTTTAATATTCCTTAATTATTTATTAAATGAATTAAAAAAACGAAATTTGCAATGCATATATAATGTGCACATGTGATTAAACTTCTAAATCTTTATAAAGAACATTATACCTAATAAGATAAATTGCGACGACTCATTGCCGGTATATTTATAAGTCCTAATTAATTAGTTGCCATAGGCTTAAACTAACCAATCGATAACTATCTTAATGCTGTAGCTCAAATCATTTGGTTATCTAACATTAGATAGTAATTAGTTAGCATTATCTACGCTTTACGCGTTATTTAAACTTAATTTTTTTTAAATATAATTACGATTAATATTATAAAAGCGTTACTTCTTGCCTATATTTTCATAAAAATACATTAGATAGGAATAGTTGGTGATAAATGTTGTTTAGACAACTTAAATCAAGCTAGGGGCCGGTTACTTCTTTAAATTCATTGTTTAAGTTTACGTGGCCATGCATTTACCAACAGTAGCCAAGCTGGCACCTTCTATTCTACCTTTATGCATAAATAAATACCTTGAGATCTCTTAGAGCGTTGTATTAGTTCGGTTTATAATATTGAAAATTTCTCCCATTCACGACGATTTATAGTAATCGCCTGCCATTCAATGAGTTACTAATCCATCAGCCAATATTTACTCATTCGAGGTGTATTCGGGGCTTGTATTCCCTGTTACTCGCATGTAAGTCGCGAGAATGGATCCAATACCCTTTTCTATTTCTCGATAAGACGTTCCCCTCACTGCAACAGATTGCCATATTTTTTGCACATACAAGGAAATCAATTAATTGATCTATAAAAAAAAATACTTTACTGGCTAAGAGAGACAATACTCAATGAGAAATTTGTTAAATATAACCATTTCTTCTTTTAAAAGTCGGAACTTTTAGACTGGATGGAAAGTAGTACCAATAGAACAAAAATTATAAAATCTAGATTATGATTAATAATTCCGAAATCAAAAATATTTAATTATTGCATATCAAATGGATTTAATTTAACTTTATAACGTTTACCTATAACATAACAATGAACAATTGATCTAATATACTTTTTTTAAACAAGATCATGTCAATCTAAAATTAATGAGAATATTACTTTTGTTCATGGTGTTCATATATATTCAATGTTTAACATTTTTTGCACCAAATAAAATGAATTTATTATGACACTTTGAATTTATTTATCAGACATGACCAGAAAAAAACATTAAATATATTTAATGGAAGCATAACAAAATCTATATAGACTTGTATATTAAACAAATAAATATTTATTTATATACTACCTTCTAAAAATACTTGCAAAATTTGTTTTAGTCAAAATAAATCACAGAGAATTGATGTAACGTGATGCATATGAAATCAATAAGAGTTGAAACACTATTATTATTATACTCTGTGAAATAGATTAATGAGGTTAACAAGTGAGTAAAATGTGTTTTACTATTGATCTACTATTTTGTAATCGAGTAAAATATATACCTCATATTATATTACACCAAAAATGTATATTTATAGTTGCATAGATAGTTGTAGATATTATAATTTAAATAAATTTCTTAAATATAAATGATTTCCATTGCTATTAAATCTTTGTCAATCTTTTTGGAAAATAGTTTAGTCTATAATTTTATGCTCTATATTTCAACCCTGCTTTGAGCACTAGAAGTTCTAGGTGGATATCTTTGGGTTCATATTTCGTTTATAGATTCCCTATAGTCAGGATTTTCGAATATTACCATATTGTTTTTGTTTTTTTAATTATAGAATAATGTAACTCATTACCGTCCTATTGTTACATTGCTTCGTGCCTAGCCATCTAATATTCATCAGAGCAGATAAATACTTATAGCTTACACAATATCAACGCGTCATATCAATCAACTTTCGTTTAAAACATATATATTTAGAACAAAACGGGTGATAAGTTACGTAGTTTAGCATAAAACACTTACCATTGTCATTAGTCTCAAATTAACTAAAAGTATTCCACAAATGTGAGGTATTGAAAAGTTCTAACCGATTAGTTAAACAAAAATGAAAAAGCCACAATATAGAACAATATAGTACATTAAACAAAAAGATGCTTGAGTTTTCGTGAAGCCTTATACGTAATAATAAGGAGAATGAAAAGTTAACTACTCGCGAAACGAATTCATCTTAAATTATTTCTATAACTTTTCATTTACATTATTTTATGCTATATTTTTTTACTTGTGCTACTATATAGGGCTAAATGAAAATATTAAAAATAATTTGATATCGCCTATATTTATTGATTACTTTATAGAAACGTACAATCACGTGTGTTGTCTATTTGTACATGTCATAATTATGGCCTGCGTGTATTGGTACCTATTTTTACTGTACGAATGATGTCACAGCATAATCAGCTAATAGATATTCATAGGCACATGTAGATATAAGTATATAACAGTAATGATTAACCGTTTATACCATATGAAATGTGATCTGCTTGAACTTTGTAACTGGTTATCAATTATTCAGCTCATATTTATTATCTGAGTATTAAAATGCTATAGTCAGACAAACTTATTCTCACTTTGTATAATCTAAGGAAGCATTCATGAAGTTAATCTCTGCGAGCTGTTGAATTGTTTTGATTTATTCATATCCTTCATAATTATTAAATATTGTTTAAAAAAGTATACATTCTAAAAAGAATCATTGTGTGTGATTGTAGCAAACTACTTTAGCTCTTACCCCAAGTAGTGGTAAGAAGGTTGACAAGCAGGAACACTATGGGAAACCTACTGCGACGATGCGTCGGGCAGAAACAATGGCCCTCAACGGAGTTCATCCTTACCAACAATTCAGACGATGACGACTTCATTGATGACGCAGTCATCACCTACGATGTCAACAGCTCGTGGCCAAAGCTTGACACCTCTGACGATAACACAGATCCCGTAGCGATCGTTGCTAGGAGGCGTGAGGAAGAGGAAGATAACTATCTGTTTAGTTTGGTAGAGGATGATGACTGGGCAGTGCCACTGGAACAGTCCTTCAAGGGACTTGATCTTGCAGAGGGAGCAGTTCCGGGAGGGCGCGGATTCGGGTTCTCGCTAAGAGAGGCAGACTCCGTGAATGTTCCCCAAAGTCCAATAAATCCCAGCGGCTCAGCTGTACTCAATGTAGAAGCAACGCAAGGCTGGATTCTACGACACCCCCCTCCCGCCAGAGGCTTTGATCCCATTTCTTGAGTGCCGGCACCTTGTGTACAGTCACTTTCTTCTCTCTCCTCTTACCCTTCAAGTATAGAAGGTTTCTTTATATGGTATCGGTACCTACATATATAGTGGGGTACCAAATGTATACCATATATGGTTGTAAAGGTTCCAATGAATGGTCCAAACGCTGTAAATATAGAAACTACTAATATTCAATTTATTATTAAATGATAGATTTTTAGGTTAATCATTTTAATTCTTATCTGCATTCATTTCCTAAATGAATGTATTATTATTATTATTATTATTTATATTACATATTATTATTATTATTATGTTATTAATGACTTTGAAGTTATCTTTCAAAATCTTATGAGCTATTCAAAAGATACAAATACCTTTCTGATAATCATTTGCGATTGCAGTAATCTTGCGTATAACTTCACGAATTATATGTGAATTCGACAATCTTGCATTATTGAAAAATATACTAGCTCATTAAGCATAGTAAGCATTATTAGACTTAACTTTTCACTTAATTTGTCTTAATTAAATAGGTTCTACATTATGTTAAAATGTAACTTTTTAACATAAGAATGTAAAAGAAATCAAGAATTCCACTAAAATATAATATATTTTCTATAAAAAATAATATCTCATTCTTAACCATACATATCTGAGAGATTTTCTCTTCCTCATGGAAAATCATAAATGCGTGTACTCGTATTTTGTATGATAACTACATATTAGTAGTAGTTTATTACATATATACCTACTAAATATCTATAATAAATATGTATTTATATTTTTTAAATATTATATTATTATAGCATTATTTTTTTTTGCATTCCGTATATGGTCTTATAAATATCCGTTGTACAAATCTCTCTGAAAAGTTTCTTCTATAATTAAAATATTTTTCGTACTCTGTAAATTCCTCGTTTAATTCTATCATGTAGTTAAATGATCTAATGATCCTGTACTGTGAACCAATTATAAGAAACATGTATTTTAGTTTAAATTCTATAATTCTTTTAAATATATATTCAAACTTTTTAAAGCTACTTTTTATATTTCAAATTGTATTTGCGAATTTAAATCTCTAATTCAATAGCTAACTATAGGAATACAAAAACTAAATTTCACATAACATTCGAAGAATTGTTATTCATTACAATAAAGGCCGGTTCACAATGCTGTGTAGCTGCTACACAACGGTCTGTGTAGCTCCTACACAACAGCTTGTACCTACGCTGTGTAGGAGCTACACAAGACCGAATGTACCTGCTACACAAGAGTTGAAAATAATTCAACTCTGAATGTACCT